>JAUCNO010000353.1:11760920-11792692 GCA_032353835.1 Enteromius viviparus
CCCTTTTCAGAAAGTTTTTCAAACCAGAGGTGTGAAAAAGCACTTCTGAAACAGGGGGGTGTTGTGACCCTTTAAGTATGTTAATTGAGTATGTAACTCATCTGAAATTAAAGTCATGTAAGCTCAGACTCACAGCTATGTTTGTATCAGTGGGCTCTCGGCCTTGCAGATAGTGCTCAGTGAAGAAGGCCGTGAGCTGGGGCTGGATGCGGCTCAGAGGCTGAGGATTACCATGTAGCAGCAAAACCATGTCTACCATTGAGAAACTCTGACACACCAGAGACAGCAGATCTCCAAAGAAACCTGCCAAACAAACACAGACAGTGCAAGTCAGTATGAGACCATCAAATGCAACATTGAGTTTAGCCAATGAAGCACAAAAACTGACCCACTGCATCTCCAGCTCCAGGAGTGAAGAGGTTGCTGGTCTGGGAAAGTCTCTGAATAAACTGGGCAATGCTTTCAGTATTGCCTTGACCAGCACCCAGTGAGCCCATCATTGTGGACAGGACACCCTGCACGATGCCTGTGAAAAGCTCAGGACTAAGGGTCTCTCCACCTCCACTGGGAGGCTGAGGGGCAGTAGTGTGTGCTGCTCCTGAAGGGGCAGACGGTGCGGCTTGTGAGGGTGAAGGCTGCTGGTTTGGTGGCGGAAACACAGGCTGGCCCGACTACAAAGAAAACAGGACGTTTAAATAAAACCTTTGGTAAAATCAGACTACAAAAGCCCTTTTGCGTAGGAAGCCTCCAACCTGAATGAACTCGGACAGGCCCTGGATAAATGCAGGTACACCTGGAACAGTCACCGTAATGGAGGGAGGACCTCCAGACACCCCTGCACCAGCTCCAGCAACTCCTCCCAAAAGTGAGCCCAGCAGCTGAGCTAGGTTATCTCCTGGGCCAACCTCCTGGGACTGCCCCACAGATGCCGTGCTGGTGGTGTGGGTCGACGTCTGACCGGATGTGTTAGCAGAGGATGGAGGAGCAACGGAGGAGGAAATATTGGAAGAGGAAGTGGTAGCTGTGGAGGTAGAGAAAGAGAAGGAATGGGATGATGAGGTAGTGGACGTCTGGTCGTCTGAAGATGGAAAACATGGAATGTTAATAAGCTGTGTTGGATTTTGCACAGGACCTGAATAGGTAAGGACCACTCACCTGTGTGCAATGGCAACAAAAGCTGCCCTACCAAACCACTGACCATCTGTGTAAGAGGAGAGGAGGTCATGGGGTTGCCCTTGATTGAAGAAAAAAATTAACAAGTTTTATGCAAAGAGATTAGATATGGATATTCAACACAATTATTAGAGTGTGTTCAGAGCCTTTATGGAAGACTATTTCATGAACCTGGAAGGAGAGTAGCCCAGCTGTGCACCAAGGCTGTTTCTATAAAGTGGGGCAATTATGACTTTGCAAGGACTTCTAACACAGTCTGTTAGTACATAGGTTTTTGTATTTTAAGGATTTTCTGCCGACAATTCAAACACGAGTTTTGAGCAGTGTTTGTGTTATTGTTTGTAGTTTCTATGATCACAAATGCAGACATGGTAATGTTTACGAGGTACAATGCCACGCAATGCGTAAAGAGACATAAGTCATTATAACAACTTGTCGATAGCTGGCCAATTAGAACATGCCTCACTTCTCAGAACAATTAGCTCTGTAAAAAAAATTACCTGTTTCAGAAAGGCGCAGCATAAAGGAGCAAGAACAATGTACAGTAATAAAAGTTCATAAATTAAAAGTTCATACTTGGTTAGTCTGTTGTCCCGCTGATGGGGGCACTGTTGCCCGCAGGTTGATGGTGGTCCCTCTGGTGTTCATGGGTTGGGGGATGTGTGGAGATAAGGTTGGCCGTGTGATGACCACCCGGGCTTGAGGTGGTGGAGGAGCCGGGCTGTCAGCACTCTGGGCACCTGCTCCTGCAGTGCCCTGCCCCTGTTGTCCGGCAGTGGCTGCTGTTGCCATGGCGGCAGCCTGCTGGGAGATCTGATGCATGATGGCCTGCATGAACTCCGGTGGCAGTCCTGGTACATGGATGGGTGCGGTGGTTCCTTCAGAGAACAGACGCAAAGAATTTAGTAAAAAGTGACCATTACCACTGCTGGAAATTAAAACTGCTACAAGGTCTACATTTAACACAGAAGACTACAAACAACTTGAATTTTGAAGAATTTCCAATAAATTAAAAACCATTTTTGGTCCTTAAAAATATGTATAATTTGAAGTATTAAAAACTAAATAGGAATATATAAAAAAATGTTTTTTCTGTTTAGTTTAAAACAATAAGTCAAACTAGTTCTGAACGACATAAAGGCATGTAAATGATGATAAAGCATATTTTTTAAGTGAATTTGTTTCTTTAAAATACTATCACATGTTAATGTTGTCATGGCTGGTTACTGACTACAGAGGGGGGTGGAAACTAACCAGTCTCTCCAGCAGCGCTGGGGTTCTGTTGCCTTTGGCCCTGCGCTCCACTGTCTGAATCTGCTGCACAGAAATGCACAGATCAGTGGTCGGCAGTTACACTACAGCTACCCATTCCAGGTCTCAAAATTCCTTTTCTGAAAGCAACTATTTTAAATTGTAAAATCCCATCATGATGAAGTGTTTGGAATATTCTGAAGTTTAGCAGACCAGGAATGGGCAACGTGGCTAAAACACAGGGCTAAGAACACTCAGTTTATGATTGGAAGGGTTGGTGACATACCGTCCAGGTTCATCTGCATCATGACCACTGGCTCCATGGTCTGGTGAGTGATTCTGATCACTCTTGGAGTCCCCTGACCGTGACCCGTCTGTTGGCTGGCTCCATTCGGTGGTGGAGGAGGAGGCGACTGACCCTGTGGCTCTGATTGGTTGCTGGGCTGTGAGGTTTGGGCCTGTCCATCGCTTGTATGTCTGCTGTTTGCCGTCATGGTCACAGTGGAGCCCAGGTTCATCTATATAACATATAGTTCGAGGTTAACTGTTCGATACTAACAGCATAAAAGTAGTTTTGTATGTATAGTTGCTTAGCTCACCGGAATGGGAATGTGAGACGGCCCACTCTGCAGCACAACAGGGGGGGTGTAGTGAGACATAGGCCGCACCACATGTAAGTGGCGGGGTGGCTGAGCTGATAAATTGCATCGGAGGTCACTCAGAGCCACCAATGTGTTGCCAAGGAGATGGAGTGACTCTCCAATCAAATTGAGAGTACGCTGATCTTCCTCCCGTTCTTGAGTCTGTCCAAGAAACCAATTTTTAGAAAATGAACATGCCTTACAATGCACATGACAATTAAATAACAAACTGTCTAGGGCATACATTGTTATTGTAGTCAGCAGAACTGGCTGCTCCAAGGATGGAATGTGTTCTCTCCATGAATGGACGGAGGCACTCCTCCACCCTTCGTACCTCTGATAGAACCTCCACCAACTCTAAAGGGCTGGGGTGACTGTTGAGACATGGAACAAAGTTACACTTGTAAACGTTAAAAAAAATTAATTGGACAAAGACATGATAGGTATTCAATGACACATTTTCTTTTGCTTTCATTCAGCGCGGATACATATCAAAAGTAACAGTAAAACTTCAGATGTTAATAAATATCTATTTTAAACACATGCTGTTCTTTTAAACTTTATTTTAATCAAAAATCATGATTTCTACAAACAATATTGAAGTTTTCAAAACTGAATGTAGTTTACTGAGCAGGGACATGTGTATTAGAAATATATTTTAAAAATTTAACAAAATATTAGAGTACTTTTTAGCAACTAAACCTCAGTTAACTAACAACATTGTATTTATGAGCTTCCTCATACAATAATTAGCATGTTAGGCGTGCTGTCCGGGGGCAAGCCGGGAGATCGGAGGACTCCGAGCCCTAATGGTTTGAACCCTTGCTAGGGCAGAGCTAAGGCGTACGGCTTGAATCCCGCATCCCCCACGGAAGGGAAGGAAACTGGCTTATTTATAGTGGATATGTTAAATCTGATTGGACGGGTGAAATTAGCTGATTGATTAGATAATGCGGCGGCAGCTGTTTGATTGTTCGTATGCGCTGCGTACTGCTCTGCGTAGTAAATGCAGCACAATGTAAAATCACGCACCTGATGGAATTTACCGCTGATTACAGAACCGGCTTTACTGACAAGATGCGCATTACATATCGCGCGATGTTTATCAAGCAGCCCTACTAGCCCCTAATATTTTCTCTTACTTGGGTCCAGAGTGAGTTGCTCCTTCTGTCTGTGAAGCCGTGGATGAGGGTGGAGGTAGTGAGCTCTCCATTGGCTGTGCTGAAACTGAAGAGGATGATGATGGCTGAGGATGTGATGTCTCTTGCTGAGATGATGGTTCACTTGACTGACCCTAAAACAATACGTTCAAGTTACTTTTAACAAAAAATATGCATCAAGCCAAATTACTTTTTATATTTTATAAAGAAATCCAAAACATAGTTTTATTTGTTGGATGTAAATATTTGCTCTGCACCTCAAGTCTGTGGATTAAAGCCTGTGTCTCTCGCAGCAAGCTTTCAGCCAGCTGGAGCCTCATCCTGGGCTCGCTCTGCACTGATTGGTCCACGTTGATATGGACATCCACAGAGCCACTGCTCTGTGAGAGAGGAAATAAATTACTGTTGATGTGTCCAGAGATAACCTTTCGTTTTAAACGACAGACCGTGACCAGACAAAGCGTAAGTGCTTCTACTACAAACATTCAGTACACTGCTTCTGTTTATAATTATGTAAGTATGATTGGTGAATTTAGAGGACGCAAGGATGACTCACTCCTGTGCTGGTGCTCACTCTGACATTACGCCCCATTTCTCCAACACCAGCCAGCATCTGCTGCACTGACATCTACAGGGGTGAAATTTAAATTTCCTTTAATAGCAGGACCCCTAACACATGTATTACAGTGCCTATCTGAGGTAAAGCGGTCACATAGCCTATTACAAACATGTTTCTCTAAAGCACTGTAACCTGTATTTGCTGTGGGTCCATGATATTCACAGGCACGTTAAAAGTGCCCAGCATTACGTAGTTGTTGGCATTGCGGTCATGTGGAGTTCCTGGAAAAGTAGAGGATTGAGAGGAGGTGGATCCTCCATCCGTTGCACCTGAGGAGCCAGAAACTCCACCTCCTCCACCCCCGGACTGACTGCTCTGAGGAGGTGCTCGCTCCACAAGATGAATGACCTTCCCATCAACATCTAAAATACAACAAAGATGTTTTTTATCATTAATATCATATAATAAAAACAGATCCAATTTTAAAATCTGACCAGATAAAAAGGGCTGCACGATAATAATTAAAATGATAATAATGCTTGATTAATTAAACATTATTAATTATAATCATCATTTTAATTTTTAAACAACACAATGCATGTGTGCACTTTCCACCAGGCACAAACAACCACAGATTACGTTCATGCACGTACTATCTACCGGATGTAAACAAGGCTGATTACGTCAAATATATAGAAAATGGTGGAAGACGTAAGGCAGGGGAGATGAACGGTGGAGAAAATTTGGTTATTTTTGTTTTCTTTGTGCAAAAACAAGTATTCTCGTAGCGTCGCAAAACTGAAGTTGAGCCATTGATGTCACATGGGGTGTTTTACCAATGTTTTTGCTACATTTCTGGACCTCGGATCATTTCAGTTGTATTGCTGTCTATGGAGGGTTAAATGGCTCTTTGATTTCATCAAAAATATCTAGATTTGTGTTCAGATAAACTAAAGTCTTATGGGTTTGGCAATAGCGTGTTTAGGCACCATGCAACCCATGCAATTGTGTCCTGTGGTCCAGGGGGCCACTGCAGATCGCAATTTGTTTTTCTTCAATTAGCAATCCTTTTTTTTGGACCGGTGCGTAAATGTTTCGATAAGCAGTATCATATTGGTATTGATAAAATGTACACGATAGCCCACCTACCCCTACCCCTGAATCGACTGCAAAATCTACAGAGGACCATTTACTAAGGGCTCCCAAAACACTAAACACGCCCCTGGGGTCATTAGTGTGCGTGTAATTAACGACAGAATTTTCATTTTGGGGTGACCCTTTAACAGTCATAAACAGATGTAAAGAAGTGACTCACTGTATTCTGTGAGTGTCCTCTCATCCTGCAGTACTTTACCCTGGTAGATCAACCTCTGCTTATCCACCGGGATTTCAACAGCAGAAGCGATGTGCTCCTTAAACTGCTTCACTGTCCACTGAGAGAAAGCAAGAGAGGTGACAATCAGATTACAAAGCCAAACGTAATTGGTTTATCGCTGTAAAGTTTATTTAACAGCCTTTCTATATAGCGGTCTGGGTTATACTTTGTTTAACCAGCTAGTTGGGTTACATGCAAATTAATCATCACAAACAAAGTCCTTACAAATTATTTTTGTCTACGACTGATAATATCGTAAAGCACACAGAAGCACACCTCTCCTCTGACAGTGAACGTCCTGCTCTGGGAATCTAGAGTTTTCACGGTCACCTCTATGGCTCCTGGTTCCTCCATGACTCTCAAGTTTCTTTAAAAAAGATGAATAATGCGTGCAAAAAAAATGATTACAAAGACCAATGTTTGCAATTAACCTCTACGAATCATATCACGTAACGTACACTGCTAGCGAAAAAATCTCGTTGTTATCAAAGAAGCTGTCTGGTAGTATAACCGCGTATTATGAAACCACAGAAACATCATACACTTGCATTGCAGCTTCAGTAATTATAACTGGAGCGTCTTGTTTTGTCTCCATAGTAACGTCGGGCGCTACTAGTACGTTAAATGCTAACAGTAATAACGGACATCGTAACACCCATATAATAAACACAAGACGTATTTAAATACAGCGTATAAGCAAAATAGCGACACCTTTTACTAAAACGCTAATTTATGAGTGGTCATACATAATTGTTATTGTTTAAGGCCATTACTATGTTTTGTACGAGGCTAACAACAGTCAAAACGATTCGGTTGTAAATTCTAGAATAAAACAAACGTTAACGTTACGTATGAAGAGCAGTAGAGTGTATGTGGGTTCGAAATGCAAAGGATTAAACACCTTACTTTTAAGGGATAAGTGTGGCAGTTCGGCGATTAAGTGTTTAATTATAATTTATCCCACACAACAGCTATAGGGACATGGTAGCTAAGCAGCTAGCTAATCCCCAAATGATGCTCGGCCAGGAAGTGATGTCACGTTCTGCAACTAAACTGCGATTTCAAAGTAAAACTACAACTCTAAATCCGAAAATCTGTGTGTATGTTCCTTTAATAAATTCAATAGTCTTTGATTAATTTATTCCTAAACATTGACGAAACTAACAGAATTCTTCAGAATGAATGAGTTTATCTCCAAGGAACGTTATATCTGCTGGTGTTTGTAACGGCAACGTTACTTACTCTCTTTCTTAACCCTTACAGATTGGTAGTTAGACTTCTTAACGTTTCCCTGCGTTTTTATAAAAAATCTATAACATTTAAGTATATTAATTTGCTGAAAATGCAAGAGAAAACGAAGCATATGCCGGTGGGCGGGGCTAACGCGCAAGTTATAATGCTATTGGCTCAAACTCACCTTTCGTTTTGATTTCATCAAATCCCTGTGTGCGAACGTAGGATTAATATTTATGAGAAACTTAGCTCGACATCATATGCACTAAAAACAATAAAAATGTGATCAGAAAGATACGTTTTTTATAGTGTGTAATGTTGTTTAGATACAAACATTTAACATTTATGTAAACTCATTTTTATTAACTTACTTATTTTAGAAAACCTGAATGACCAAAAAAATGTGTCAAGCTCAACTACCAGCATATGTGTGGGTCAGTGTAATATGAACAATTTGTATTTGCTTTCCTACAGAACCAGCAGACCAGACCATACTAACCTTTCTTTCAGACCATCAAACCTGTTTAGGCTGGCTGAAGCAAATTTCAACAGGGTTTTAATGATGGTTTTAATGAGGTATGCAGGAAGAGACAGATAACTCAAAAGCTATAACTTAAAGTCTGAGAGTATCAATTTGTTGGGAAATTGCATGTGAAATGAGTGTCCCCGATGGAACGTCTACATTTATGCAGTTCTCTCATCACACTTCAGATGTGCTACAGCCTTGCTGCCATGACAACAGCGTTTATCATGACATCACCTCCCGAGAGTGACTCATACTGCGCAGGTCTGCATAAAACCTGAAATATTTGTGTGCATGACAATGAGAGAGAGAGGGAGCGAGAAGGAGAGAAACTGATAGATTTGTC
Organism: Enteromius viviparus; assembly: GCA_032353835.1. Classification (NCBI taxonomy): domain Eukaryota; kingdom Metazoa; phylum Chordata; class Actinopteri; order Cypriniformes; family Cyprinidae; genus Enteromius; species Enteromius viviparus. Next base: position 11,769,182 of record JAUCNO010000353.1, read on the forward strand.
TGCAGCATTTATCTAATCAGTAAGGACGACAAACAACACACAGCCAGAGATGATTCAGTAGACATCCACATATTTAATTCTCTATGTAACAAAAATAATTACACATCTTTGTTCCAGGAGCTTTACGATATTGAAAAAGTGAACAGAAACCAGACATTTAGAAATGCACAGCACACATACAGTACAGAAAGCATTGTATTGCATGAATGGACACAATGACTCCCTTTTCAGTGTTATCATTTTGGGACAGCATCAGAATTCGCAGTGGAAGGTTACACACATTTTTAAGCTGTAATATACAGATTAACGCCATCAAAGTACATTTTCAATAATTGGGTGCAAGTTCAGAACATCTATGTGCGTGTGATTATATATATATATTTAATATATATATCTTAATTATATCCAATTTTAAGAGTCTTTGGCACAGAAATGATCGTATTGGACTTGAGCTCAGTGGCAGATCAGCACATTGCACAACATTCACAAAGCCCATTTTGCACTTCCCATAATCATTACCCATGACCATTACTGCGTTTATGTAATCTAATCACAGTGATCATTAGATAGTCAGATGGTCAGTCTGAAAGATTGCAGACCATATATCGAGTAATGCTGGCACAGCTTTGAATTGCGGTCAAAGATAAAATTCAGTGACAGTGACCAATTAAATTTGATTTTCCCTTGTGAAAAAGAAATATAGTTTAGCATACTTTTAAAAAGAGTTCTTAATATACTTAAGTGTGAACTGAATGTGATGTTTTCTGACACTTAACTGCATGTTAGTTGCAATTCAATGAAATATGACTACAGTTTAAATTAACATTAAATGCAGTTAGCAGAATTTTGGAGTTATTTTTGTATTACATGAATTTACTTTAATATGTTAATAGAAACAAACCGAGACAAACCATGACAAAAGATTATTGTTACATAATTTAAAATTTGACATTATTACAAAAATTACTTAAGTGTACTAAGAAATAGTTATAAAAGTATACTTTCTTCAAGTGGCCTTTTAATTCCATAATATATTATCGGCAAATACAGTTGTTGTTATTTTAAATAGACGTACAAGATTAGAAATACACTGCAAGTGCACATACGATAAAGCACACTTCTTTTTCACAAGGGATAGCACAGTTTAGTATAAAGATAGCTACCGTGTGACATAATAAGAAAGCGATTACACAAATGCCGCTCATGAGCAGAGGTGTAAAACAGCAGCAGAGGTGTGTGAATGTGACAGGAGACACATCCTACAAGGATTTCACAAAATTATGAATAGTGTAAAAGCAGTTGTGACAAAAAGTGCTTATAGGCGAGCAAAGAAATTGCTTAAACTGCTGTTACTGAAGATGTAAAGTCACAGGATATGCTGCAAAATAAATCATAAAGAAATAAAGGTTAATCTTTGAGTATTGCTACAGCCTTTCACTAAAGAAAAAGAAGTCACTTGGATAAAGCTAAAAAGATGGCTAAATAATCATTGCTTTTTTTTATAGCGAAATGTTTCGGTAGTGTGATCATTGTGAACTAGAAGTATATTTAAGGTTTAAAAGAAAAATTTGGAGAAATTACATCACATGCTCATCAAGGGATCCTATGCAGTGAACAGGATAAAGCATATTACGGATTACTCATATTGTAGCAATAAGCAACAGATTAGATTTGATTCTTATGAACACTCATCTTTTTGCTTCACAAGATGTTAATTGACAGCCTGGAGTTGTGTGGATTACTTGTGACTTGTTGGGATGTTTTTATCAGCTCTTATTCTGACGGCACCCATTCACTGCAGAGGATTGTTTGGTGAGCAAACGACGGAATGCGAAATTACTCCAAATCTGTTCCATTAAGATTTATTTATTTGAAATTCACAGAGACTATATCACAACACTAAGTTGACCCCTTCGACCCCGTGACAGCCCTGGTTCTGAGTGAAATCGTAGTGTTTGAAGATCTAGTGCTAAAGTTAACCGGGCAAGTTAGTTAACATCTTTCACCACAGGGAGGCAGTCTAAAACTAAAGCTATTTCCTCTACTCACTACATAGTGCAACAGTAATCTCATGTTAGTAAGTATTGCGGCATAGTAACATTAACAATACTACACATTCTGCGTCTGGTTTACATTTGTGTCCACTTATATTACAAGAGTAAAGAAAGGTAGTTCAACATTGACAATATTCATACAATTAAAATCCCCTTGGGTGACACCTGCGAAGCTTATGAAAGAAGAGATGAACTAATAAAGACCGAACTAAAGCGCTCATGACAAAAACAAAAACAGATATAAACAGCTCACCAGTCACACCAGGTAACAACAAACACGACGGCGTAATACTCCTAGCACTGGCGTGAAGATCATAAGAAAGAATTAATACAAAGGTTGAGGCATTTGTGTTCTCTCACGTGAACTCGCACACTCACACACTGCAGCTTTCACACCAGAATATAGTGAAGGAAATGCACACATTAGTGTCCCACATACGTAAGAACAGTAAGGGTTTTTTGTGTTAGCACACAAATCATTGCAGCCGTGTCAGATTATGAAAGCAGTTCTAAGGTAGAGAAACATTTACATGTACATATTAAGCATGTGTATAGGCATTATGTACAAAATGTCGTCATGTACATATATTGTCAGTTCTCTAGCTAAAGCTACTCTTCGTTTTCTGGCATGACCCGTTACGAAATATCACCCTTTTACTCAGCCATGGCTTTTCAGTTTTATCTCAGCCAGTAACGCAATTAGAAGACTGTGCTTCGTGATGGTGTCGTCAGATTATGGCAATGCGTTCAAACTCCACTAATGTGGCAGCATTAGTTGCTGGAGTGTTATCTAGTGGGTTAGAGCGCTGTATATGAAGGCACCCACAAATGTCAAAAGATTCAGTCCTGCCCTAAACTCTCTGTAATGCTCTTCCTCTGGCGCAACCGGGTATGTTGCTCTTCTGACATTTTCAATCTGGGCAATAAATAAATAAATAAATAAAAAATGGTAGGAAAATTTGGCCGATACAGATAAGCAGATAATTGTTGGTATGCACAATAACTAATAACCGAGAGCCATCTTTTTTGGTGTTCTTGTAATCTCGACACTGTAGATAAGCGAATAATAGATAAATTACTTTGTATTTTGTCTTAATAAATTAAAAACTGTTCAAAATTAAAAAAACAGACAGTATGAAAAATGGAAATTCATTTGCAAAAGATGATATTTAACAGTGTTATTAACTAATTTGTGTTTTTTATGATTTACTACAAGTGGGTTGACAGCAAAGATGAAATGTGAAAATATGAACTATTACGTATTTCAAATACCATTTCAATATCCGCCAATAAATAATAATAAAAAACAGAAACACTAAATAACATGATTTTTTTTTGTAGTGAAACAAAGTTTTACATGAAATACTATTTTAGTCTTTCTACCTCAAAATATTACATTTAATTAATATTTCGCTTGCCATTTCTTTGTAATTATTGTTGAATGTATTGTCAATTTCTAAGTGAAAATTGTTTCTACGCCATATTAATCTTTATGTATTGTGTATAATATTGAGTCATGCCTAAAAATGCATTAAAATAATCAGAATCAATTTAAGTTATTATCTAATTATTTATTATTATTACATTAAATCCTTCAAATATGCTTCTAATCCTAAACGGGTGTTAGTTGGCTCAGAAGTGACCTTTTTGAGGAAAGAAATGTCTTGTATTAAAGATTCAATCTTTTGAACTTTCTAACTCTCTCTAGAGGCTGGAGAGCTGGCAGAATGTGTAATAAGTGATACAGGGTGGAAAAGACACTCTCTTGCATTACTTTGACTAATCATTCCAAATGGCCATAATCATTCCCTTAACATTCCCAAGATTATCATGCAGTCTAACTTCTGTTCAACTGTATGTACATTTCCTCTCATTATCTATTACCTACATCTCTCTAGAAGTCTGTACATGGTTCGCCTCTCTTTCCTACACCCCCCCACCCCACTTCACTCATCTTCCTCCTATCCTCCCTTACTTCTGCATGTCACACTGCAGTAAAAGAACAATGGAGGGGTCGCTCTTGGCCGCCTCTTTGAACTCCTCCAGAGTGATTTCATCGTTGTGGTCCTTGTCCATCTTGCTGAAGATTTTGTCTACACGCTGTTGCGGGGTCAGTCCATCTTCGTTCATACGCATCATGATCACCGTCCCAACCATCTTGTAGATTGCCTGGACCAAAAAATAGGATGAACACACTTCTTAAAAGCAAACATGTCTGTCTTAATGTGATGCAATGTCTTCTCTGAATCCCTTACCTCAATGATCTCCAGCATCTCCATGCGTGTGATCTTGCCATCTCCGTCGAGGTCATACATGTTGAAGGCCCAGTTGAGTTTCTGCTCAAAACTTCCCCTGGAAGTGATGGACAGCGCACAGATGAACTCCCTGAAGTCAATGGTGCCATCACCGTTTTTGTCAAACGTCCGAAAGGCATGCTGGGCGAATTTTGATGCGTCGCCATAAGGAAAGAACTGAAAGACAGAAAACGCATACATCGTCTGGCTTTCAGTACACTTTATAGTATCATAACTACATAACCCTACTTAAGGGAATAGTTCCCCCAAAATGATAATCACCCTTTTATAGTGGCTTTCCATCATTTTTGTAGCTTTACAGTCCCTAGTCATAATATGATCTCATTTTATGGAAAATATGAAGGTCAATATTTTGCTTAACATCTTTTGTGTTCCACATAAGACGAAAGAAAGTAATGGTCTGGAGCAGCATGAGTGTAAATAAATCAAGTTTAGTAATAAACTCTAATGTGGTGGGTATGTTTAAAGCTTGGCATCTGGTTTGAGATGGTCCTTGTTTGGTTATGAGGTGGTTTAAACTGGTTCTGACATGCTCCTGACTAGTTGCTAGGACCATCTTTGGACCAGTACATGACCAGCTTTAACCAGCTATGGACCAATATGGTTAAACCAGCTGTCATGCTTCAAAACATGCCTAACCAGCATGCCTTGACTATATTTTTCATTATGTTTTTTACATTTCCTTCACAAGGGTGATACTGGGAGCAAGTATTTCTAATGTGAAAAGCATCCCTTTGACTTCCCTTACCTTGACATATAGTTGCTGGAACTCTTCCAGATTGAGGATGCCAGATGGACAGTCCTTCAGGAACCCCTTATACCACTGCTTCAGCTCAGCTTCATTGAACTCTGTACTCTTGGTCAAGTCATCAAGCACCTCAGGAGCAAGCTTGCTGTTGTGTTTCCCCATCTTTCTACACCTCTCTGTGGAGAAGGTGGGCCAAGAGCCATTAAAATACATTCATGCTTTATAGATTGTCAACAGCAATCAAAAACACAAATGTACTGTGGACAGGTTTCTTGTCCAGATTAAAGTGAAGGAGTAATGCCACTGAGAATTGTACAATTGTTTCATATCTTTCTTTTTACTTCTGTCTCAAGTATTGGAAAAATCAAAAATATAGAGCAAGATTGACAGAAACTTTTATCATTAACAAAGACTTTCTTTTTATTTAATAGTATTGCATGTTCTCTCGAGTCTGGTTCCCATTCATTTTCTCTACAGAGAAATAAATAGGTAATATGTTCAAGGCACACTTATCACTGAGCTCTGAGGTTAATAACATATGTTTCTGTTGAAGCCATCAGTTAGTGCTATGCCAAGCCGTCAAACTGATTGTCAAACTTGGATTAAAGATTACAAAAGCAAACTATTTTTTTGTGGATCGATTTGCACGGATGAGCTGTTTACCAAAAATAGCAATGTGAGCTAACAAAATATAGTAGTCCATTTCACATGGACTTTAATTTACAGCTTAAATATATGAACAAGTGAAACAAACTAAAACTTATTTGAAACTTGAACATTTCTATCATGACAATGTTAATGTATTTAGTCTTGGCGGAATATATCTGCTACACTGCTGCTGCTGAGCAGCAAGCTCATTTGCTACCAGTACAGGAGAAAACCAGTCAGCTGTGCCGTCTGATGTCATTAAGTCAGATTGAGTTAGACCTATCGGACTGTATCATCTAGAGTTTAATGACAAAACTATATATATATATATATATATACAACACAGTCTTATGACCAGTTCATACGTATTTTATAAGGTGGCTAATTTGAATGAATCATACAACCTCACTCGGTATGATTTTACATGATTTGTCTAATCCCCAGTGATGGGTTGATTAAGGTGTAAGTCATTTGTACGAATTCATACGAATTTGCGACTCATAAAATGTATGTTTTAGCAAAAAAAACTTAGGAATTTGTACGAGTGATGTCATACATATTACCAATGAGTTCAGGCTGATGTATGACAAAAATATCCTATCCACTTCATTTTAAAGGGATAGTTGTCCCAAAAATAAATTTTCTGTCATTAATTACTCGTTACAGACCTTATTCGTCTTCAGAACACAAATTCAGATATTTTTGATGAAATCCAAGAGTTTTCTGCAATAGCAATACAACTTTCAGCAATATAACTACCATATTGAAGGTCCAGAAAGGTAGCAAGGACGTCTTAAACGTTTCAGTTGAAAAATATCATCAAAAAAATCTTGATTTGTTTTCCGAAGATGAATGGAGGTCTTACTGGTTTGAAATGACATAAGGGGGAGGGTAATTAATGACAGAATTTTCATTTTTCGGTCAACTAACACTGTAATTTAAGAGTGTGTGCAACCATTCGTCACTTGAAATTGTTTTAGCATTATGCTGTTTGATACTGCACACTAGTATTTCTTATCATATTATTATAAAGTATTGTAATTATAAAGACACTCATTTGCAGCACAAATAGTTCTACTATTTACTGCGCTTTGCTATCCTTGTAGCTATTCACCAATATAACTGTATAAAATGCTGAGTAAAATGCAGACTGATTAGAACTAGTCAAAGTTGGTGTCTTCTTAGCCTCTGTTGCCTGCTATTCTATTGGGGTTTTACACTTTGTCACGACATTATGGCTTATAACATGTCTGCCTCTGGCAGAATCCGAGATATATTAAACCAAATCCAAATTGCCCTGGGCTTTGAAAATGGATATATTTGGGTGCACAAATGACAAATGAGGCAGTGCGTTAATGAGTCATTATCTCCGCTCACGGATTATTAAAGTTCATTAAATATTGAACAGGTCTAAATAGTTGACGAGGGGCACATGACGACGGAATACAGCAGCAGCAGCTCTGCAGAGGAACTCATCTGAGACGCTCTGAGACGTGGTCGCCCACGGCGCTATTTTCTCCCCCTGACGGAAGGCCATTTTAGTGGAATCATCATGATTCTCTTGCTCTTTTTCATTCACTCTCTGTCGCTGACCTTTTTTGGAATTCTGTGGTCTGGCGGCTTTGCTAATCTTGGCATCTTTCTGATTAGTTAACTTTAGACAGGGGGGTTTAATTAAAGATCTAAGTGGTTAATGAACTGTATGGCTGACAACATTTGCCTCAAGGCTCTTGAAAGCTGATTCTTTGGGGCTGGTGAGAGAATCCACTATTGTTTTCAATCAGAAAGGCTTCCATCAAATCCTGCAAGCACTCATGCCCACAGGCCGACCTTTGTTAACTCATTTGTAATGAGTGACTGCTCAAAGAGCCGGCATACAGGAGGAAACAAAATCTGTCAATCATTACTCCAGAGCCCTCCGTGAAACTGCAAAGGAAATGAAGAATGGCTCAAATAGGAAAGCAATGCTGGTGGAGGGGCTTATGAAAGTTAATCTTACACCCATATTGCTTTGGAACCCATAAGTGAGTTTTGTGGTTACCTACCACAATAAAGTGGGAGCATAACACACTTTGTGGAAACATATTGTTGAAACACTTTTGTGGAAACAACTTCATGCCCCTGGTTTTGGATTGTTGTTTTAAGCAAAACACACACACATCACTGAAGTTTGTTGCACTTTGGTCTAGACTCACACTGGTGCATCTTAGCAGCATCTTCTGTGCACACTAGATTTTTCCAATCAATTGTGTTCTTCATTTGAACTATCCTGATGTTGATTCTTGAAACCGCTAGATTGATCTTTAGTCTATTTTTATTGGCTGTGCGAAAATGTATGTCAATATGGCACAGGTGAATAAAGTTTACAAGCATTTGGAAAAAGATATGAACATAAGAAATGTGGAAATTGTTGTTCTGGTGTGCTTTTCTCGCAATGGTTCCCATAATGCTCACATGTATGGTAAGTGTGGGGCAGTTAGGTGGCACATAAATACAACTGATTAAATGAAGCCATTACGGTGCATAGAATATGTATGGTAACAGTGTTTCGACTGTTTTGGTTCAAAATGGTGAAGCTGGAGTCGATTGTTGTGGTACGCTTTCATCATTTTTAACTTCCTCTGGAAGTGGTCGAAAGTGGACAATCTAAAATAATTTTAGAACATGTCATCAACCATTTATCATATTTAAAAAACAAAACAAAAAACATAAAAATCCCAGGTTTAAAAAGGGCCTTTGAGGTCTGGAAGGTGAGGGAGATTGGGAGGGGAGAGGGTTTTTAAAAGGGCCAGAGGCCAGCTGTGTCTGGTGTCCAGGGTGAAGGTTGGACAGTGCAGCCGCATCCAGAGCCATGGACAACACCCAAATGAATGCCTGTCAGGAGAGCAAATGTTGCAGAAAGATGATAAGAAATATGGGCAGTCTAAAAAATGAATTGAAAAAATACAAAGTACACCAAAAACGTTAATCTTTTAAATGGCTTGTGTTGAGAAATAATGGTTTAATTGGGTCTTAGAGTTACAATGGAAACTCTGTCTTTTTTTCTGGTTGTTTTCTGTGGAATAAAATCCCTCCTGAGTTTCTGTCTGATGAGTCAGTTCCTGCTTCATTTGCCACCCGAGAGGACGTTTCTGCTTATCAACTAATGCTTACGTTTTTCTGGCTCCTATAGGATTATGACGGCTGCTTGCGGATTAGTATAGCGGTGCTGAGGGAAGAAATGTGTGAGACATTGTAAAGGTGCTGCCGTCACCATGCCACTTCTCTTTCTTAGGCAAAAGTGATGCTTATCTGTGAGGCTTTGCAGATTAATGCTTCATGTTTTAAGTTGCTTCAACCACATGCAACTGCCCTAGAGGTTGCCGGCTTGTCAGTGAAAAAGAATCTTCTGAAGGACAGCCAGACAGGGTTAGCTATTGGCTTTCGAAAAAGTAAATGATTGCTCTGATAACTTTTAAAATACTCTTTCAACGTAAACATTAAACTCCTCTCAGGCAAATTAAAACAGTTTAATTGATGTAGACTAATCCTTATGGAGGTGTACTCAAAAATCAAGATTTTAGATTCATATTTACATGCACATATAAGGAAAAATGTCTCTACCTATATCTGTCTATCCATCTGTCTGTCTGTCTGTTTATCTATATTTTTATTTTGCCAATTTAAACAAATTTGTGGTTGATTTTTTTAAACATAAAAGCATTACTCTCAATAAAAATCAGCCCAATAAATTTGGGGTGTACACTAATTAATTTAAACAAAATGTCACTGGAAGTGTATATAAACTTAAAGTCAACATGAAATAGTATTAACATATTTTATTTCAGTAATTTGATGCATTTACATAAAAAGAAATGATATGCAAATAGCATAAAAATGCTACCTAGCTGAAATTCAGTAAATATTGTTATATTGTTTTTTTAGAATAACTTGCACAATTAACTTTAAGAAAGTAAATATAGTCTATCCAGACTTTATGTTGACTTTAAAGGCCATAAAATATAAAAAATGAATAGCTCTCACAGACATCCAGTGACAAGCCCAAGAGGTCATGCATATTAATTCTCCTTAATGCTCTTTTAGTGATTTTTTTACAGTAACGCATAGCGTTTTACCTTCCCATCAGCAAGAAAACAGAGCAAATGTCTTTTGCGGCCTTGTTTCATGGCCTCCCCTATCACTTTCTCTCTTTCATCAGTTCTCCATTGTCACTTGGATTGATCGATGGACAGTGATGCCTGTGTGGTCACCGCTGATGTCTTTGATATTCCAGCCACATCAGTCTGCGAGTGTTCCTTTTAAGAGCCACCAAATGAGATGAGAACCCTGGGAGCTGAGATGTGCTGGACACTGGGATATTGGCAGTGGATTAATTCCACCACAGCGCACACACGCAGACAAACACACGCACACAAATACACACACGTACAAAGACATACAGGTCTGGCACTTAAATGGATCCCAGGTGGGAAAAAAGATTTTTTTTTTCAAGGCTTGGACATTGTACTGCCAACTGTAAGAGATTGAACGAGAAAAGAGGAGATGACTCAATTTGAGTTTGTTACAGACTTTATTCACCTCAGTGACCCTCTGCAAACTCTTTTGAGATTGACACACAGAAATGGCAGAAGGAACTGAGAGATGAAAGAGTAGTTTCAAGATTTCCAGATTTAAACCCTGAGAAACACACAGAACCTGTCATATAACAATGGAGGTTATGTGGAGGTCAGATAGTAGTTCACGAGTTTGGCAGCACTGGTTCACCTGCTAGACTAGCCTTACCCAGACATTAGTTTGCTAAATTGTAGTTTGCCTTTTTAGCATTCACCTTGAAGGAGTAGTTCATCCAAAAATGACAATCTGCTGAAAATGTACTCACTGTCATGTCTGTCCAAGATGCACATGAGTTTGTTTTTTTATCAAAACATATTTGTAGTAATTTAGCATATCACTTGCTCATCAGTGGATCCTCTGCAGTGAATGGGTGCCGTTATGAAAGTCCAAACATCTGATAAAAGCATCACAAATAATCCACATGACAGTCAGTTAACATCTTGTGAAAAAAAGGGTTTTTGTAAAAAATAAAATAAATAATAATAATAATAATAAAATACTTTTTTATTCAAATATGCCCTTCATTTATAATTTAGCTTTTTTTTCCAATAAAAAAGTAGTCTTGTCTGCACCTGGAGAGAAATATGCATAAATCAAGCCAGTAAGTTAAAACAGTTCTAAACAAAAATTATGTGAGAGTACAAGGGTTGGACTTTTTTATTGAAGGAAACGTTATTATGAATTATTATAATTAAGTTTAAAGTTAAAATGATCCATGCAGTCATGCAGCTTTTTGCTTCACCTGATGTTATTTAATGGATTGGAGAATAAGAATAAGAGTTTGTACTCTCACTCTGACGGCACCCATTCACATTGGTGAGCAAATTATGTAATGCTACGTTTCTTTAAATCTATTCTGTTAAAGAAACAAACTCATCTAGCCTCCATCTAGGATGGCCTGAGAGTGAGTAAATTTTCAGCAAAAACATTTTTTGGTTTAAATAAAGACTGATAAGCTTTCATTCCAATAAGAACTACTGTGGCATCTCTTTGAGTTCTTGTCTGAGCACATGTGTGTCTGCTGAGAGTTGTCACCCATTCCAGCCACCACTGTCTTCCGTCATTGCCTTTAACTCTCTCTCTCTCTTAACTCACTCTGACAGCTCAATATAACAGGGACCATGAACCTCACAGGGGCAGAAACTGGGTTTTCTCTGCATAGTCAGACATAATAGATCAAACGCAATGAAGTAGCTGTCATTTAAACAAATGGAGCTCTAAATGAAGGTTTGGGAGGAGCATGTTCATCTAATCCTGTCAATCACAACACAGGGATTAATGGCTGCTTTCCTTGTTCCTGTAATAATTCTTGTGGCATCGTTTCTCCATTATTGCCTTCTCTTTGTGTTATTTCATTATAGTTAAAAAACTGATAAAGAACTGGTAACACTTTAGAATAGGTAGAGTAGGTTTAGGCTTTTTTTTTTCTTAATTAGCTGCTTATAGTTAGTAAGGTAGTTGTTAAGTTAAGGTACTGAGTAGGATTAGGGATATAAAATAAGGCCATGTAGAATAAGGCATTAATATGTGCTTAATTAGCACTAATAAATGGCTAATATTTTAGTAATATTCATACTAATTAACAACTAATAGGTGTACACGTAATATAAATTGTTACCAAGATTAAATTTAGTGCTTTGGAAAATGCATCAGAAATCATGAAATTGATATTGTTATATTGATGTAAACAGATGTTATTAAGATTATAATGAATATGGGTAAGACTAACTTAAAACCAACATTTCTACAATCTAAAGAGAGATTACTAAATTGTATTATTAGCATATTAAGGTAAAACAGGAAACAAATACACATATGTACCAGTCCAGCACAAAAACACACATCCGATTGAGCATCACTGACCTGAATAGAACGGGTGCTTTAAGTACCCTGTAAGGACGCTAGCCTTTTCACAACAATGTTCCAGCCCTTTTATGGTGGACAAAAGTGGCACGTTACAAGTGTGCTTTATCAAAACCCAGGGATGATACCACTGGTGAATAATTGGTTGCCCTGGTAACAGACCAAGAAGCTTTTACAACCCTTGTGTCTCACAATTCAGCAAATAACAACTGCTAAGCTATGCCACAGACGGATGTTCTCTTTAGCTTATCTTTGCTCTTTGTTTCCCATGAAATAGCAATATCAATTAATCTTACATTTGATTTACTATTTTCTATTTACAATTTTATTTAGCCATTTCAGTGTAAGGAATTCTCAAGTAAAGGTAATCAGAAAAAAAGGGGGACCACATAAAAACATTGGGTAACACTTTATTTTAGGGTTACACCTATTAGTTGCTTAATAACAATATTAGACATTTATTAGTGCTAATTATGCACATATTAATGCCTTATTCTACATGACCTTATAGTCCCTAATCCTACCCAATGCCTACAACTAACCTGACTAACCAACTACTTTACTAACTAGTAATAAGCAGCAAATTAAGAATTAATTAAGGGAAAAGTCATAGATAGTGAAAAAGTGTTACCAAACATGGTCATTCAAAATATAATTTAAACTTATAATTTAAACTATATATATATATATAAACTTTATAAATATATAAAGATTATTAAAAAGAATAATAAATATTTTAGATTCTTTCTATAGATGTATGATATTTAACCATTTATCGACACAATACCTAAAGGTATTAAAGTTTTTCATAATTCATAGTATAGTATAGTATAGTATATATAGTATATTCAAGTATATTCAAGTATAGTTTTTTATAAGCGGATGACTAAATTCACTTGTGCAAGCTATATTTATATACATATTTGTTTGGTTGTCTTTTTTTTTAGAGCAGTTTTTCTCAAAATAAAAAAAAATCTGCATTTATTGGCCATTTATTTGTCATTAAAGCAAAAGGGACACAAACCAAATACTCTTCTGACATTACATTTTCCTCCAAAGGTTTTCAGTGAACTTTCACTTAAAGTGACATTGCTGTAAAACATGAGCAGTAAGTTGGAAAAAAGCAAAATCATGATCAGCAATTGTGAACCTAAAACGGATATTATGATCCTTCTCTCAACCTGCGAAAGGTTTATGGATGCTTACGTCACTCCTGAAGCTTTTTATGCCACCTTCTCATGGCTGCAGTTCAATTACAGGTGAGTCATAAAATTCTCCACTGACTCATGTGGCATAACAACCAATAGTGGGCATAAATAATGCAGCTGTTTGGAGATATGCGCGCTAAAGGTCAGCCATGCTTATCTGGAGTCAAAGGGGCACATCCAAAACTGTCAGTCATCATCATCATCATCTGCCAAAGGAGCTTTTGTGAGCAAAAGAGCCAGCATAAAAGAGTTTCTTCAATTATACATGAACAGATCCGCATTTTCCCCTGTCTCTGTCAGTAACAACAAACCTCTCCGTCTCTAATCGTACTTTTTCTCACAGCCACTAATGCACAACACTCACACACACAGTGCACGGTCGCAGATGGTTCAGGGCAGTAATTTAAAGTAGTTGTGGTAGGCAAGGGGCTGCTGGGTCCCATGTGGGGTACAGGGCAAAGACAAACAAATCACTTAGCAACCGCAGGACTGTAGCTATGCTCTCCAGCTGGGACAAAAGCATGATGTGCATCTATTATTGTGTTTTTTGTTTATGCATTATCTTTCAATGTAAAGACAAAAACAGTTGAAGTATTCTTAATATCTTGTTCTATAGAAGAAAGCAAGTCATAGAGTTTTAAAACGACATTGAATATGTGAATTTTTAAGTCTGTGCAAACCATCCCTTTGGATAAAACTTTGGACTCCTTTTTTTTTAAAGAACAAGTGCTCTGTTTGCCAAAATATTAAATTCTGAAATCAGGCTCAGAAATTGCAATCAAGTATTTCTCACAAAAAAAAAATCCTCTTTACAATGCTAAAAAGTCTAATTTACATTAAGGACCTTTAGGAGAAAGAATCCCGTCTCCTGAGCTTTGAAAGTGCAACCCCTAAGCAATAAAAAAAATTTTCTTTGGGATAAACAGCTAGTCATGTTTACTAGTTCTAAACGAGTCCCACAGCATCGTGTTAAATTAGACCTTCTGTTGTTTCTATAGTGATGTTTCCCCACTTCAGTGCTAAAGAAACATATTCTCCTCTCTCAGGAGAAGAGGGCAACCCAGTGAAGGTCACCGCACCTGCTCTCTACCTCTCAAAATATTGTATGTACTAAGTACTGTCATTTGTATCTGCTAACGCAACATTGTAGCAGCTGATGGCTGGAAATACAAAGAAGCATAACGCTGTTTTTTGAGGAACCTTAAAGCACCAGTTCCACTCCACAGTACACAATGAATGCTTCCTCAAAAACCAACTGTACTACTTTCTGAATTAGAGCTAATTCTGTGCAAGGAGTAAAAAGGGGGTTCAACAGACGTCATCTGAAAAACCATAGATTTAGACAAAAGTAGAGATCTAAAGACATTGATATTAGAGACTTGAGGGTGGGCTCATTTCACTTTGCCAGTAAACTACCCCTTAAACCACATAGTAATGCCCTAGAATCATACCACAAAACTGGGCATGCTTGTGGTTTAGGAATGATTTAAAGGTACTGCCACTACTAGAGTATACAAAACAGCAACATCGTAAACAGCTGATTTCAATAAGCTAATGCCATCCATCTCTGTTAAGCAGAACGACATATTGTACCATTAAACGGCTGTTCCAGATGCTGCAATAATAAAACTTGAGCAAAATCAGTATTTAGTATTCAGAACGGCGTGTCACGCAGGTGCACAGTCTTTCTGGGTTCACTTTATTGTGCTGCACTTGATTTAAGTGGTTTGGCAGGCTGTATTTGAACTGTGCCCTCTCAAGGATGGTACTTCGGGGGGAAATAAATGGGATTATGAAATGTGGTGACCAGTCTGGGCAGTCGATGTAGTGCACACTGCAATGCTAATAAAGGAGGGCACTACATACAATTTGCTGCATCAGATATGGTTCCAGTGGAAAAAAAATGTGTAAACCGTTTGCAAACATCAAAAGTTTCAAATATCATGTCTCGGGAGGTGCAAATGTTACATATATGTTTAGTTTCTATTGTCAGTTCAATGTTAAAATCAATTTGTGTTCATATCAATAGGCTTGAAACTGACAAGCAGTCAGATCCTAAAGGATGCGCTGCACATGCTATCTATAGATTTAAAGGCGCCATTCTATGCTAACACTATGGTTTGCAGTAGAACAGTTAGACTTACTTCTCAAAATCAGTCTTATCACTGATTAAATTTCATATCCTGCCTTATTTATATGCTCTAACATGTTGAGTAAGCACATTGAACAATTTGTTTCTAACACCCCGGGGCGTCATCCGATAACTCCAGCTGCTAAATGTATCTGACAGCATCTCCCTGTTATGACACTGTACTTTACTCTCACTCAAATTCAGAACAGGAAGCAGAGCAAAGAACAACAACAAAAACAACAGCAGCAGAAAAAAAAAGATTAACAGAAAGAAAACAGCTCTTCTGTTTGACATGATGAACATGAACAATATTATCAGGATCCTATCGGAGAGGGGAACAAAACGCAACAGTCCTCATTCGTTCTTCCATGCAGGCATTCCTTTGTTTTTCCATATCGAGCCGCCCGGAGGCCATTAGATCGGTCCCACCAAAAAGCTGACAACTGTGTGTGGCTTTCAGAGCTCAGCCATTTTAAACCTGCCATCCATCTCCATGAAAACCAGAGCATGTGACGTGGGTAATCAGTCAGTCGGCCATGCGTGTGAGTGTAGTGCGATACTGCCCAATGCTCTTGTTGGGGGCAAATTCAAGGGGGCGGCTGGACGTGTGTGTGTTGACCCTATGACCCGTCCACAGTGTAGTACTACTAAACTGATCAAAACGTCTTGCACACAATCTTCTAAATCCTTGCTGTCATATAGGAATTGATAGTTTATGCTTTTTGTTTTAGTGTAATTATTGTGCCTTTTTTCTGTGAGTGTTTTGGTAACACTATTTTAGGGTCTCTCAACTAGTTGTGTATTTGCGTGCATATTACTAGATTATCAGCCATTTATTAGTAGTACTTAAGCACACATTAATGCCTTATATTGCATGACCTTATTCTACATCACTAATCCTACCAAATACCTAAACTTAACAACTAGCTTCCTATTAATAAGCAACAAACATATTAGTTTATTGAGGAAAAAGTCATAGTTAATAGTGAATAAGTCTTTCCTATTCCAAAGTGTAACTCTTTTATATTGTGAGTATATTTTAAGACAAGTTATGTTTACTTGATTATCTGTAAATCCTAATAATCTTGAAGTTTTCAATGTTAAAAATTAGGTTTTACTGGCATTTATGGTTCTATAAAGAATCATCCATTGAAAATTTTCATTACACAAAGGTTCTTTATAGTGGAAATGTTTGAAATGATTTTAAAATGTTCTTTTCACTTCAATGTTTTTAAGAACAGTTAACAGAAATGTCCTTTTGGAACCTTTATTTTAAGAGTATTTTTTGTACAGCTGTCACTCAACATTATATTATATATTTTTTCTATCATTTATGTTCAAATATGAGCTAAATATTCTTCATCATACTATATCATACTATATGGACAATAAAAGCCTGATATATGGTACTCAACAAAAAACACATGCAAACCTTTTGCATTATATTCATTATTTTGTCAAAAAGTGTAATAAAGTGCATTAAAAATAATACATGTTAGGCTTTGCAGAGTTAGAGGAGACAGCAACTGCATGCTCCACCACAACAGGACAACTTTTCAAACATTTCAAACTAAGTAGGGATTTCACAATTACCCTGCTCTTCAGCAATTGAAGTGTGTCATGGTCAGATGAATTAATGAGACCGAAGCCCTCCACTTTTCTCACTATTGAAACCATCCCACATCTCTCTGCCCTCTGCCGTGTTTCATTTAGGCATACATAATCACTTTTGCATCCATTCATTATTTGAGCTTAATGAGCAGTGGCCGTGAGACATACTGAGCTCATTGAAGCTTCATGGGCACTCGCAGGCCCATACAAATGGCAGCATGGATGCAAACAGACGTGGTGCCAACACGCCGATGATCTCACAACTCGCTGCTGATCATTTTAGTGTCATTTCAGTGGTGGGCACTTGGTGAACAGAGTACTCAAAGAGCAGTCAATTATTTATTAAGTAGAGAATTTGTATGCAGATTGTTGATTGTGACAAATTTAAGAGCACACAAATTAAGAAACCGAACAGCCATGAGCGTGTTTTAAAACTGTGTAAGCTGTTTACCTAGTCAGCTTCTTTGGTGCCTGATGACCAAAAAAAAATTCTCTAAAAGCCTATTATGACTAAAATGCTTCATGAGATACCCAAAACTGCTGCAGTGTCCTATAATGTGACAAAATTCTACATGCATCTGATTCCCAAAACATTTTCCTTAAGAAAATGCTTTATTCACCTATAATGTCCAAAATTGCTGCAATTCTGAATGCATCTTATGATGCCCAAAACACAACAATTATAATAAAAAATGTGGCATGTGCCTATGATGCCCCGAACTGCTGCACGCATCAATGATGCCAAAAAACGATCCCAAATTGTGAAGATTTGTTTAAGATACACTGTGTACACCTTTGATGCGCACAATATGCCGCACAAGTAATGCCAAAAATGCTGCTTAAAGAAAAAGGCTACACACGTATGTGCAGTGCTGCAAGCACATACGATGTCTAAAAGTGACGCACAAGTCCACGATTCCCAAAAATTCTCAATGCACTATGAATGATGCATTCATGGTGCTCAAATACGAGCTTTGAAACATTATGTTTGAACCTATGATGCCCTAAAATCAACCCTAGAGCAATTAAATATGCCTAAAATATGCTGTCCACACATGATGCCCACAAAAATTGCTGCCCAACAAAAACATCCAGAAACTCTGCA
The DNA here is from genome assembly GCA_032353835.1 of Enteromius viviparus. Lineage (NCBI taxonomy): Eukaryota > Metazoa > Chordata > Actinopteri > Cypriniformes > Cyprinidae > Enteromius > Enteromius viviparus. The sequence continues at coordinate 11,787,479 of JAUCNO010000353.1, forward strand.
GGCATGTTTCCGAAAAATTGCTGCAAGCAGCACCTATAATGTCCAATGTTAATGTCCTAAATGTTACATTTTGCTCACATGTCCCAAAATGCTATATGTGCCCAGAAATGCTGCAGTCCCCTCTGATGCCCAAAAAAGGCACTTCTGTTGGCCACAAATGCTGCCTAGGAAGGCAGCTGACTAGGTTTTGAGACACAGCCATGATGTCCCACTCATATATGCGTGGCGCAGACACAACACTGACTCACATACACGCATCCATGAACTTTTTCTATTCATAAACAAACCTTAACGCCCCAAGCTTGTGTCAACAGCACAGGCTGATAAATGCAACAGACCAACTCGTCAGTAGGATATAAAACCACAAGCCAACTTAACACTCATTTGAATATAAGACCAATTATGAGTTTATTATTTGCGGAGCTCATATGTTTTTTTGCTTACATGTTCCATTTTGTTTAATCTTACTTTAATGACATCAGTTTGAACGCACGATACAGCAATACACGACAAGGTTGTTTTTGTTAAGTAAAAGTTATAATGGCACATTATTGAAAAACATTTGTCCTTTTATAACAAAGAAAAAGGTAAATGCAATTGTGTTCATGTGTTTAGTATCTCAGTCAATTTATCAGTCGTTACTAACTGACATCTAAAATCTGGAACGTTACGTTGTATTTAGCTGAGCTTGAAGGAGCAATGCGCTCATTATGAATTGAAATGATGAAATGACAGCCAGGTAACGTTAGATAACTATTCAATACAGATACAATATTACTCACCAAATATCGTGAGAGAAGTATCCCGTCGTTTATTTATCGCTCAAAGTGACTTGTACTCTCGCGGTTGGAGGAGTAAACTGTACTTCAACAGAGAAACGCTACCTATTTGTTTCTTCTCTGTGATGAGGAGGATGAATGGAGCGGTTTCGTTTCCCTTGCCAACACATTTGCATAAGGACCGCCTAATCTGTTCTCTGATTGGCCAGTATCGGACAGTAGAATGACTGTCAAAAATCATTCGTTTTTAATTGGATGCTCTCAACTGTCAGTCAAAAACAGCTCGTTGCCGCATACCTTACAAACTAGCGCTTGTTGCACCTTCCTGCGGGCATCACTGCGTGCCAACAGAGGAAATGTGCATGTTTATCTTCACTCGAACAGGTACTTTTGCATTACAAGAGTACATGCTGTACATGTGTAAACATTTGATCAAGTTTGTGCTGGAGATCAATTTTAGATTCTAGTGACGTTGTTGTGACAACATTGAAACCATTATAATGTCAAATTTGTTTATGACTAGCCCAATTCTTTTTAGATACAAATTTTAATAGTAGCCTCGGTAAAAGTTTACTGGAAATGTCAGTAGCACACTGAAAAAGATGTGTGCACATTCCTATGTTTAGAGTTCATATATTTTAAAGCAATGAGCTACATGTTAATTAAAAAAAACAAAACAAAACATTTGCATGTCCAAGTTTTGAGGTCAACATTTAACAATTTAGCGAACATCACAAACATGTCACATGATTTTGATAACAGTAGCTATGAATAATTTTGCATTTGATAGGGAAGTAACTCATCAGTTTGGATCAAAAAGCAATTACTGTACAAAATGTTAACAATTGCACCTTACTCTTTTGCAGACATGTGACAAAACTTGTTTAAATGAATTAGAGATTAAAATCTGGTGTGAACAAGAAACAAATTGTTTAGAGATCCGAATCTCATTCAATAACTGAGCCAAATCAATTGAGAAAAACTATAATACAATACCAGGTGACCTTGTGTTGTTTTTCCGATACCCAACACTCAATTCTAATTACAATATTGACACCATAACAATTGGTTGATTAGCAAATAGTTTTCTTCTGAGACACAACATTCTATTTTTGTCCTTAATTTCTTCCCTTACTTGTTTTTAAATGGTCTTGCCCTGTCCTTCCTTTTCATTACATTGCCTTTGGATCTCCTTGGCCATTTACCATCACATCAGAAAGGGTGTAATTGTTTGCTGGACTCACCTTCATGCATATTCTGGGTCACTCTAAAAGAACATCAGCAGACATGTCATGCACGTCCCTTCTGGTGTCCTCCCACTTTTGTGTCTCTTCCACAGATGAAGAAAGATGGCATTCAGCACTTCACTGGCAGGTGAAAGTATCTGAGACCTTCTGAGAAGAAAACAGCAGGTATCTGGTTTACAGTCTCTTGCAGTTACCCAGAGATGCGTATCATTTGGTTAACAGTTGGTTCTCACTGCGGGCTGCTGTCACAGTCAATTTAAAGTGTGTTGATTTGCCCTGCCATCCACCCGTCTGCTGCACACATGCCAGAAGTTCATAAGAATTAGGAGACCACATGTGATACTGTGAACTCTTACTGTGATGGCCAGTCCTTCCTTTGTGGATTTTTTCTTTGGTATGCTTAGACATAGAGAGGACATTTCTGTGTATATTTTCACAGTAGATAGTGAGAGTAACAAGGTTATATTCAGGGTCGAATTGCATGTAACGTGCCCTTTACAGATGATATCACCTACCCTTGCATAAAGGGTACATGTTGAAACTTTTTCACTTTTTGGGTGAACTATGCCTTTAAAACCACTCTTCAAAAGTTTAAATAATGCCATTTTATATCGATTCCAACTAAATACTATATATTTATATAATAAATAATTTTTTTAATAGATTTTTATAATACATTATTTTTATAATACATTTATTTGCAAATAACATTCCAGTTTATTGCTAACCAGCTAAGTATCTGTTTAAACATTTTTTAGGCTACTGTTGTAAGGAATGTAGTAAAAATAACCCTTGAGTGATGGTAAACAGATTTGGATTGCTGTTCAAGGGGGCTAGAGCTTGAGACTCTGCATTCATGGTGCCCAAATACGAGCTATGAAACATTATGTTTGAACCTATGATGCCCTAAAATCAACCCTAGAGCAATGAAATATGCCTAAAATATGCTGCACACACATGATGCCCACAAAAATTGCTGCCCAACAAAAACATCCAGAAACACTGCAGGCATGTTTACCAAAATTGCTGCAAGCAGCACCTATAATGTCCAATGTTGATGTCCTAAATGTTACATTTTTCTCACATGTCCCAAAATGCTATACGTGCCCAGAAATGCCTCAGTCCCCTATGATGCCCAATATAAGGCACTTCTGTTGGCCACAAATGCTGCCTAGGAAGGCAGCTGACTAGGTTTTGAGACACAGCCATGATGTCCCACTCATATATGCGTGGCGCAGACACAACACTGACTCACATACATGCATCCATGAACTTTTTCCATTCATAAACAAACCTTAACGCCTCGTTTATATAATAAACATTTTTACATTAAACAACATAACATTTAATTGCAAATAACAGACCAGTTTATTGCTAACCAGCTAAGTATCTGTTTAAACATTGTTTTGCTAGTGTTGTGTGTGTAAGGAATGTAGTAATTTCTTAACCAGCAGTAATTTGTTGCCAGTTCCAGTTCGTAATGATCATGTAACCCTTGAGTGATGGTAAACAGATTTGGATTGCAGTTCAATGGGGCTAGAGCTTGAGACTCGAGAACTAAAGTCCTGCCAAACTGCTTAATAAATGAAATTAGTAAAGAGCGGACAAAAATAAGGCATGAGATGAGATTGTGGAGGGATGCCAGAAGAAGTCTTGGCATTGAAGTAAGCGGTTGTTCATATGCTCTTCCAACATTAACTTTAATATGATAGGTTTATGGTAATAATGACCAACAAATAGAGATTTAAAATGTAAGTGTCACCACAAGGTCACTCAAAATGCTATTGACCTTTAACCTTCTCAACTTAAGGTTATTAATTGGGCAAAAGGGTTCTTTAGAAAATTAAAATGTTACATTATTAAAACAGGGTACTTTTAAAACTATTTACGGAAAGGTGCTTAAGAGAACTAAAAATGGTTCTTGGTTCTATGGCATTGTGCCAAAACCCTCTTTTTGGAAACCCTCTGATTCTATTTCTAATGAGCCCATCCCAGTGTCCCATGGTGCTGCTATTCATGGAAATGCAGTAAACACTGTAATATATACATCTGATAATACATCATTCCAAAACCTATGGTACATTGCCACTTCGGCTTTGTTTTTCCACACACAGCCCCATTTCATCTTCATCCATTATTTGGCATAATATAAAAAATAACAGTTTAACAGTTTAAACGACCTTTCAAAGGGCGCCCTCCCCATTGCCTCTCCCTCCATCTCTCTGCCAACAGCCCACCATTGTAGGGAAAACAAATTAATTACAGTCTGAAGAGCTGGAATCTTTGTAGCCAGCTAATCAACAGTGGTAATAATTAAGCAAAGAAGGGATGGTGTGTGCATTTAGAGAGAGATGACGTGGCTGGATCAATGGGTAAGGTATCATGGAGCAACAGAGCATCCAATCAGGCTAGCGTGGCGCTGTTGCAGAATTACCTGACCTCAATTCCCCTTCCCCACACATCCTGACCTTTAAAGCAGAGAGACATTTTATTTTCTTTTTTATATCAGAGGCCTTTTAATCAAATTAGGGCAAATGTCTTCCTCTAACCCTCTTTGCTGAGGTCATGATTTGCCATTTTGTTTATCCTGTGACATAAAGGTTAGCTCAGAAGATGAGTCTGCATGATGATGGTTTAAGATGCTCATGCTGGATCCTTTATAAAAAGCAGAAAAGAAATCTATTGAAATCATATGTAAGCATGCTTTTTGACATTCTCTTAAGAATATGTGAGAATGTTAGCTTGATGTGCAAAACAATACAAAATATTTGTTTTGCTGTTGTTTTAGGTGATATTATAGTATAGATACTATAGTATTTTTTCTCATCTGTTGTATTCTTACATATGAAAGAATGTGTAGATGTTTAAGAATTTGAAATTGAGAGTTTTGTTTCAAAGTATAAAAAACAGTTATTAGGGATGCAATCTGTAATATATCAGTCATTTGCCAAATATTACAGATAGTTTTGCTTTTAAATTAAATTTATCCACATGGACCCTTTCAATAGACTGTGAAGACATATATTCATTCAAAAATGTATGTACAGTTGCAACACTATACTATATGTGTCATTATTAAGTATAAACTAAGTATAAGTGTTTCAGTGGCTATGGGAGGAAATAAGAGGCCGGTGGCCACCCAGCTGGAGCCACGACTGCCCTTTGATGCTGAAAACAGAGGGGTGAAG
>JAUCNO010000353.1:11813264-11847046 GCA_032353835.1 Enteromius viviparus
CAATTCTGTGTTTTTCTGTCAATATGGGGTGCTGTGTGTACATTAATGAGGAAAAAAATGAACTTAAATGATTTTAGTATATATATATATATACACTACCAGTTAAAAGTTTGGAAATAGTAAGATTTGTAATATTTTTTTAAGAAGTTTCTCATGTTCATCAAGGCTGCATTTATTTGATGTAGTACAATCACACCCTTTTCCAAACAAAGCAGAGGGGTCAAGAACTTTCACATTAATAAATAGACAAAAAACTTTACATTAAAATTATAGCATTGTTAAAGTGGCCGTAGTCATTTGAATTCATATGATGCAAATGTGCAAATCATGCATTTTCTTCTTTCATCTTGAATATTCCGCTATAAATAAATCCTTTTGTGTTTCACAGAAGGAAGACAATCATGCAGGTTTTAAATCACCAGAGGGTAAGTAAACAATGACAGAATATTCCTTTTTGGATGAACAGCCCCTTCAAGCATTATATGAGAGCATATTGGCATGTAACAATATGCTGTGTCATACTTCCATATTGAACGGCTCCATATTTGTGCTCTCTGTGAGGCTGAATGTGTGATGATGAAGGTCTGTCGTTTGTGATCTGAGAGCAGATCCTGGCAACACACAGGTGTTAGAGTCAGGGCAGCCCTCATTATCCTCACTAATGTGTGTCTGATCTCGGCAGTGTTGCGTGGGAAGACATAGCGGTACAGTGAGGTTTGATTTGAGATGGCCAATCTGAATTGTCACAACAAAATGTACTGTACTGCCCCAGACATTTTTTTTATATATTTACGGTAGAAAATTCATGGAACATGATCTTTAATTAATATGCTAATCATTTTTGTCATAAAAGAAAAAGATAATTTTCACCCATATGTATTGTTGGCTATTGCTGCAAATATGCCATGCTTCTTATGGCAGGCTTTGCGGTCAATATTAGGTCACAAATTAGGAAAATGGCCAAGTGAGAAGATCTATTATGTGTATAATTATTGCCTTTTATTTGCACTTTTCAATACAATCTCTGCATGTCCACATTTACTCATCATAAATACCACTATCTGCATTTCCATTGCCCGTCAAATCACTAAACCTAACATCACTGTGGTATGAGAAATAGCTGTGGCGTTAGCAAACCCTGCAACTAAAATAAACACAGAAACTGTGAAAGCATCAACGAAACTGAGAAAGTTCATAGTCGCTAATTATTCATTCGCACTGTTAACAGTGTTCTTCCCATTTGATGTATTCAGATGTAGCTCTGAGTGTGTACTGTATGTTCTCCTGCTCTCATAGGGAACATCAAGGCGCTGTCCTTTCAGAACCATCGATTCCCTCCCCGCCTCTGCTCATCCCCCTGCCTGCCACTGAGAGCTGGTACGGCCCCCTCTCTCGCTCTTTCTCAATGCATTTTGCCCTTATAAGGAGAGAGTGAGACTAGGGAGAGGAACGAGCAAGAGTGTGGCTGGACTGTACTATCTGCTCATGTTTTACAGGGGTATGTAGAGGAGCTTTGTAAGAGTAAGGGGAGGCAGTGGGGGCAGGTGATGGAGATGGTGTGAATAATGGCACCACTTTGAGTGGCCTCCGAATAAAAAGGACGAAAATAGGTTTAGTTGCAGGGAGGGAGAGAGAGGGATGTGATTAATATGCCTATGGATTTCTCTGTGGGATGACAGCATGTTACAGCATGTTTGTGAGGGTTATTTTCAGACGAATGTGTCGTCAGTATCATTCATTGAGTGGGATCATTTGAAGACTTTTCTTTGTGTCGCTTGCCACCCCCACAAAAGCCAAAACCAAATGCCATCGCAGGCGTCAGAGATGAAATACATCACATTGGGGACAGGTGCAGACTTAAAGGTATCACAAAAGCCCTTGCCACGGATAAAACCAGAAGAAACCAAGGTCACAAAACCGTGCATTAATCAAACATGCCATCAGTTCCCTGTTCTCATCTGTTGATGATGCTGGTAGAATGCTAGCAATGATTTCATGTGCATGAAAAGACTTAAAGTGTGCGCTAGCATCTTGTGTGACCTTTTTTTTTCGGGTGGCTGGATGTCTATGGGCTGCTTTATTTTGGTCTGCAGCCAACTGTATGGGATGACACAACTGACCCAAAAAATAATGGATGTAGTATGAATTATGGACAGCTCAGCTTTGAACTGCATTGGAAATGTGGTTCAAATATAAATATTTCAGCTAATAGAGGTAGAGCTTTTCTGCTAAATTTCTACTTCTCAACGATGGCTTACATAGGATGAGGGTTTCACCAGACATCTTCAACCTCAACTTGCTTAACCAGAAAGGTTGACAAGTAAAGGTTTGCTGGTGAACACAAAACCGATATAAACAAGAACATTAATGATGGGCTATGGTCTTCAGAAGGCCACCTAAAAGTCTGTAAGCCAGTGGTGCCCAATCCTGTTCCTGGAGATCTACCTACTTGCTGCTCTGTTTTAACCCTGATCCAAAACAGAGACTGCAGAACCTGTTTTAGTTTGAAATGTCTGAGGTTGCATTTTAGTGTAAACAGATCAAAACGGGTGGCGTAGCTGCCCACACTCAATTGAAGACCATATGAACAATAATATCATGCACATTGTTGTACCCATAGATAAGTAAAGATACATAGAGATTCCTCATTCGACCACTCCAAGAACATAGATCTGTCCGCGATCTAAATAATATACACATCACATGCATATTAGGTTGCGTAGTGTAAATGGAGATACAGCGGAAATGCCAGTGTAGTCAAGAAACATTTTCATTCTAAAATGCTGTTTTAAAATGAACCCACTAGTCCAAATGGGACCTGAAATTCTGACTCCATTTAGTCGACTCAATGTCTCCTACTGGGAACTCAGGAACAAAAGGAGCACAACTTTAAAACGGGGATCTCCAACCATGCTTCTGGAGAGCTACTGTCCTGCAAAGTTCAACTTTAGCCTGAATTAGACGTTCAGGGTTACTGGAAAAGGTGTGTTGGAACAGGGTTGGAACAGAAGTCTGCAGGATGGTTTAATTAAGGATGCCTTTAAAGGGAAATTTCTTCCCAAAATAATTCAGTCATCTTTTATTCTGCCTCATGTTGATCCAACCCTCCTTTTGCTAATCTCACAAACAAACAGAGATGTCTTTCCCTCCACTGAATGTCAATTCTACCAAATGGATGATTTGAAACAAGTTTTTGAATTTTTGTGTGAACTAATCTTTAAAAAACAGAAAAACCTGTGTTAATCAATAAAAAAAATGGTACTCCAAGACTTTCAAAGTAGGATTTAAATTTTACAGAAATACAAAACACCACAAAAAAAAAAAGTCAGACAGTTGTTATTGTTTTAGGATTAAATGGCTGAGAAAAATCAGTATGACAGTATTATCAAGAAATCCCAGTGTTGTGCTGCTTACACTACTGTCCACCTACTGAACAAATGATAAATGTACAGTTCTACCCACTGGAAAACCCAATGCACTTCTAGTCTAGCTGCTATTATATACTTCAGAACTTTGAAATAAGTTTTAAGTTGCAGGCCTACGCAGAACGTTTCAGCAATTACTTGTCATTGCCTCTTGCCTCAACTGGACCATTAGTTAAAGGATAATAATGGCATCGGTTTTGGCCTGACGGTGGTTCTGTGTAGTGTTCAGTGTTGGAGTGGTGAACGCCAGAGAGCTATGATTTCATGCAAAGGTCAAACTCGACTAAATGCTAATTAGCATGAGTCATCACATCCATTCATAGACTAGAACACATTATGCTACATATGTAAACGCGGCAGGTCACACTTCCACGTTCATTACCGTCAACAGCCTCAAATTACAAGCACAGATTTATTCTTGAACTGTCAGGCAGAAGAAAAGGACTCCAAACGAAATTGTCTCAGCCAAATGATAATCTTGTAACATGCACGCTCTCCCACGCGTATACATCTAAACGCATATCTGCATCTCATGCTGTACATCGTTTTACAGAGTGCTTGAGTTCAAGAATACAGCTGTTCGCTTGGATTCAACATATCTAGTGTTTACCAAACCAATATCAAGCAGGCTGGCAAACAGCCGTCTTCACTAGGGCAGTTTCACCCTCCACTGCAAGATTTGGGTCACTGGGCTAATATTTGCATAATAAACAGAAGAGGACGCGGAAAGAGGATGATAGTGAATGAGAGGGTGTTGAAGAACAAAAAAAAAGCTGATGCTTCAGATATGAAGACATGATGCAATATCAGATAGTTTGATTGTAATGAAATGGCGATCTCAGAAATATAATATAATTCTGAAAGACTTTGAAGAGATTTCTTTTTTGGTAAACATGTTTATATGATATCTTGAGCTGCTTGCGCTGCTTGACTTTAGTCAGAGTAGCCATTTTAAATTTATATTTTACAGCAATCCACTAAATGTGGTGATGTTGTGTAAGTGGAGAATACACTACCATTTCATAGATTGCAAGCAGTACAAGAAAAATAAAGAAATTAATCCTAAAATTGTATACAAAAAGACAGCAAGGACAGTTACAAAGATCTTTATTTCAAATAAATGCTGTTCTATTTAACTTCCAAGCAGTATTCAAGATTGATTTTTGTTTACTCAAAAATATTACAGTTTTCAACATTGATAATGATAATAAATGCTTCTTAAGCACCAAATCAACATATTAGAGTGATTTCTGAAGGATCGTGTGAAACTGAAGCCTGGAGTAATGATGCTCAAAATTCAGCTTTGCATCGCAGGAAAGAATTACAATTGAACATGTGTTCAAATAGAAAACAGATATTTTAAACTGTAATAATATTTCGCTTCATTATACGTTCACTGTTGTTTTTTTTGTTTTTAATAAATTAACCATATTAAAAAAAACAAATAAAAAATCTTATAGTAATGCATGACTTTCCACCAAGTTACAGTTATTAGACATAGATTATGAAAACTGTTGTGTGATTGAATGACCTGTTGAGTAAAGTATGTAAAATAAAGTTTAGAAAATGATAACCAATAACGCTTATTTGTTAAAGATATATTACATAATATCATTATGTAAATATTTTTATTTTGTCTTGTCATTCTTTGTTTTTTTTCCCTCCCTCATTTCTCATTTCCTGTCATTCACAGTCAATTTTATTGCACCTCCAAAGTTACAACATGTCATAAGAAAACATAAAAGAATAGAGAAAAGATATGACACTATGGTGGCTCTGTGCAGGAAATTGTCAGGTGCAATCTCTCCACTCGTTTTTTAATGTCACAACAGCATTTCCCCACACACCACCTCAGCACATCTCTGGCACCTGGCAATAAGCAGGTCTGTTTATGACATCAGCAGGAACAGACTCTGATTTGGCGCCACTGTGGCTGTCAATCATGCAGCTTTATACTTCTATTAGCAGTGCTTGTTAAAACAAACAATTACTATTACTGAACATTGTATTACATTTAACGTACATTCATAAAATCCTGCAGAGATGTACAGTATGTCATCACATTTTTGATTTAATAGAAATTGACATTTTGCCCGGTTGGTGGCAAAATACACCTTGGACATACATTTGAGAAGGGACCCAAGTTATTTTTAGAGTTAAGAATATCATAGAGATATGAGGGTAGGCATTAATCAAAATTACACATATAAATACAAGTACATTTTCAATATTAAGCATTAATATCTTTACATTTGCTGTGAATGGTTTCAGATTCTGCACACAACCAAGAATTCAAATCTAAATAAAAGATTCATCAGACTGTGGCAGGGGTAATGCACAACAGAAAGAATATGTGAGTTAGTCTGAAAGTGAAACCTCACAACATCCTTTTATTTAGGGGAGAGAAGGCTGACAGGAAGGCTTATATCTATAATTAGATATACATTTGTCTGAGTCTTTTTTTAATGCACTACCATTACACTGGTGGAGACTCGTGCTGTGGGTATGCATGTCTAAATGCATTTTCACACTGACACACACACTTCTGCCTCTACATGCTTCTCGATTTCGACAAAACACTTTTTGTAGTACCTTTTCACAAAGCATGATTTACCCACTGACATCTCAAAACACTTTGTCGTCTCCCTGAACGTTTTGACAAACTGAAAGCGAGTAACTCTGTTAAACTGGAACTTTTTAATCAGGAAAAAAAAACCTCACCCTCCGAGTTTTGAGGCTTTTAGTCATCTATATGCTAGTGCTGAGAAAGTTTTTAAAATTAAGCTTTTGTAATTACGTAATAGCTTATCATCAACTCACAAATCCCTAGCAGTTCACCCATGAAACACCATTTTGGGTGTTGAGCATACCTATTGACTTTTTCTTCCTGTAAAACACACCAAATTATTTATGACTCATCCTGCACTTAGGGGCGTATCCAAATTTGTGTCCAATCAGATTATTTCTATAATGATAATGCCCCTCTTTTTTATTTACATACACAAAACACTAACCTTAACCTTAATTTATGTTGGCATCTGCTTATTTACAGTATATAAAAGCAAGTCAATCAATATACAGAATGATAGTTTGCAAACGCAAGCTGGTCAAATACTGTATAAGCAACCCTGGACCACAAAAACAGCCAAAAGTGTCAATAAAAAAAAAAAATATATATATACCTCATCTGACAGCTGAATAAATAATCTTTCCATTGATGTATGGTTTGTTAGCACAATCTGACAATATTTGGCCGAGATACAACCATTTGAATATCTAGAATTTTTATATATTTACAGTACAAAATATCTTAATGGAACATAATCTTTACTTAATATCCTATGGAAATGAAACGATAATTTTTACCCGTATGTTTGGCTATTACTACAAATATACCTCAGTGACTTAAAACAGATTTTGTGGTCTAGTGTCAAATATATGGAATTAAACATGAAAATGTAAAACCCCGAAACAGTGTTTTATTATAAAGTATAATAATAAACTTATACGTCTATTATCTCATCATCCAGTAGTTTACTGTACCTCTGAGTACATATTCACTTAACATGGCTGGATGTCTTCATGTATACATTATTGTATGAATCGTGTGACAACCACAAACAATAGCTATCCTGGCTACTTAGACATGCCTCATTGCACCTTCCCCATCGCCACCGCAACTCATCTTCTTCTCCAAGGGGCGACGTCTGTGTCACCCACAGACACAAATACACACCTGCTGTTGCAGCCTAAAGGAGAAGGGTTAAATCCCCTCCACCCTTATACACACAAACAAACACACCGCTCGTGCAAACAGTCCGCTCGCATACTCGCACACTCCCAACCCCAGTCCTACACCGTCAGTCAGTTGTTAGTTAGGGGGAGGGGGTGTGAAGGGGAGAGGCTAGCGGAGGTCTTTGTCAGAGCGAGAAAGAGAGAGAGGAACAGAGCGTTCTATTTCTCATAGATGAGCAGCTGCTAGGCAGGACTGTCTTGAAAGCAGAGAGACAGTGAGAGAGACCATTTGGTGCCTGAATGTGAGTGAGTGAGCAAGCGAGGGAGAGAGAGAGAGAGAGAGAGAGAGACGCACAAACTCAGCGTGAGCTTGTGGTTTAAGCAGACACTAGCCGTGCGTTTAGGGAAACCCACAGTCTCAGCTCCCTGGGATAAAGGAGTGTTGTTTCTGACCTTGCTCTTTTCCCCCTTTTTATTCTGTTTTGTTTTATTCCCTCCATCCTTTCTCTTCTTCCTTTTTGCCTGCGGAAAGAGCTGGACCTCTGTTACCTCCCTGAAACACGTCGAGCCGGTAAGCAGGCACGCTAACTATTTCTGTTTCCTGCTTTTTTGTGTGTGTGCGTGTGTGTATGTCTCATTTCTGCTTCATTCATTCTAATTGCTTGGATAGAAAAAGAGAGAGAGAGAGGCTAGCGGATACCTAGGTGATGCTGTACCGGTACCCATCTCAGCTGGCTGGGTGCGGAAGAGGAAAAAGCGAGGGATTGGAGGAGAGAGGGAAAGGGGTGTTCTACTTTCTCAACCCCACGATCAGTCAACTGGGGCTCGTCCTCTTTCACTGCAGCACATGGCAGCCTATACACACACACTGACACACAAACACACAACAATCCAGTAGCATTACACGTCCTGTAAAACCAACCGTCTGCTTTAGTATAGCTAATTAACGCACCTATTAGCCTAATCAATATACATCCTCTCGCATTAACTGAGGCCAGTGGTGCATAAGGAGGTACTATGGGCAAATAGTCAGGGGTGCTGTATGTGCGTATTCTTTCTCTTTAAGCAAAGTGATAGGTTGATCTTCATAGAAATGACAGTTTATACCCAGGTGGCATTTGCACAGGCATTTGGTGCAAACCAGAAACCTCACAGGGCTTAATTAGGATGCATGCGGTTGTATGTTTGTGTGCTTGTGCATTGTTATAGCTAAAAACATGTAGCATTTGAAGGGCTGAGAGAATTGAACGAAAGCATGAATGGAAAGACGAACCACTCCTTTTTTCCATCCTCGCTCGCTTTCATGTACATGGCAGAGGAAATTCACACCTGAGGGGGGAAGCGAGCGGTGGATGTATGAATGAAGCCCTAAAAATATGAAAGCTGGTCATACATGTCAGGATATGAATGCTTTTGGTTGCCAGACCTCTGACATGAATTGAAAAAAAAATCTGATTACGTGGCTACAAAATCTGTCATTTACTGGTAATGAATTTGCGAGGGTGGTGAGCTTTCGTTTTTTGTTATTATATAAAATCGTTGTCCCTTGCACAAGTACAAACGCTCTAAGCGTGTATTAAAAGCACTATATACAACATATACAACATAAATAACACCAGATACAACATGCAACCAATTCAACATGAATGCAGATGAATGCAGCTGACAGCAAATATATGAGTGTATATATTTTATGACTACTAGAAATGATCGAAAATGCTTTTTAAGCAAAAAAAAGTTTTGGATTTGACCATCAAATTATTATATACCTCATAAGCTGGCGTCAGCACCATATATCCATCAGTTTATCAAAAATATATGCTTTACCATTATATATAATCAATCTGAGGCTGAAAATGTATTTACTTGTCTGTTGCTAGGACACTCCCTTTGAACATTTTATACGAGGCCTCTGATTGGCTGCAGCCAATGATGCAAGTTTCTCACCCCAAATCTTTCCCCTTCGCCCGTGGAAACATGTCTGTCTGCATTTCTTCCTTTCAATCTTTGCCTCTGTGTCAGAGACCATCTGAACCTCATGCATCTCTCAATCTCTTCTTTGTTACAATCAGATTACCTGGATAGCGCAGACCAGTTTCTCTTTGTTGCCTTCTTATTTCAGATAAATTGTGTAAAAAAATCCTCTAGCAGTAAGAAAGACAATTAATTAAATCTTAATACAGTAGCTGTTCGTTTTCAGTGTTCTGCTCAGTGCTGATTTGTGATTTCTGGTTCTGAGCTGGTGGCACTGACTCTGACCCCCACCTTCCACATGAACATTATATATGTGCTGTACTGTAAGTGGGTCAGGGCAGAGAGTGTGGCATGTCATGTGTGTCTCAGGGAAGTGGCCTAAAGCTGGACAGTCATAGAGCGTGGGAATCAGGAGAGGAGAGGGCTGAAATGTCTCTTCTAACCTTGGGACAAGTTTCCACCATCTCCGCTGCAGCTTGACCCATACATGCATTATACTGGCTATGTGTCTAGCTCAAGGGCTAAATAATGTGCAGAACGCCAAGAACTTCCTTTTGTGATACTTAAAGGGGCAGCTCACCCAAAAATGGATATTTTGACCATGCATATCATTTACCCCCCATGCCACTCCCAGGTGCGTTTCTAGCATTTCATCAGTATTGTGGCACAGGCCCTCTCAAATGGGCAGAAATGAAGTCTGCCCATTTTCAAACACTTATTAAATGCTGTTTTGGATAAATATGGATAGAAATTGTCTATACCTGCAATATATGTAATTATACACAATTATACACTTACATATATTGTATATATATATATATATATATATATATATATGTATATATATCTGCTGAAAACAATTCAGTATTAATAAATACTATTAAGTATTAATAAATCAAAATGATTCACAAACAACTTCAGACCTTTTTGAAAACTTGTTTGACCAATTTGATCAACAGAGTAAGCCATTGGGTATTAGTTCAAATCCCAAATTGCTATTATAATATAATTAGAAAGATTATTCTCAGGTGGGGACAGCAGTACTTGAAAAGGGTGTAGTGATGCCCCTAGCTGCTTCAAGACATTTTATCTTCTCCACAACGCAAGAGAAGATATGTTCAAGAACGTTGGAGCTCAGACAATGTCAATGGATAGACAAAAACTCATTTTTTAAAATATCTTTTTTGTGTATATGAAAAACATGGCTTGAAAGGATCACCTCACTCTGCGATCTTTAGCCGTTTATCTCTATGAGAATGCTGACATCTTTTATAAGAGGCGTAATGGATTAAATTAGAAACCTTTGTAAAACGTAAGGCTAAGGACCTGATAATACTAATTAATCAAGTCTAAACAAATCCAGTCAACTGATAACCTGCGTGCTATGAAATAGCTGGATTAATTGTAAAGTGTAAAGACACACATGCTATTTTTAATAGCTTGTCTGATCCCCTCTTAAAATCCCACTGTACTTTCACTTTAATGACTTACAGGAATAATATTGCAAATTTTGCCAATGGATCTTACGCCATATTAATGAAGTTTCAAAAGGAAGCTTAAAAATTTGTCTCGCTAAATGAGGTCAGGCTTTTTATCAAACTTTTTTTTAACAACTTTAATTAATTGAACGAATTTGCAACTTCATTTACCCTCAATGTGTTTAACTGTAAGGAACGTAATTGTGATTGATTTTGCAATTTTCCCGTTCAGTGTCTCGCTTCAAGTGCTTTTTGGCACTAATCCTTCAATTAAATTGACCTCCATTTTCTTACATACAAAAAGTAGCTATACAATATGTACCCCGCTCAAAACAGCTGTCACAGGAAGTGGTTACCGATACTATATTAGGTCACGGTGACCTGCGTCCACATTTTGATTTCCTACAGGCTTGAGGCGAGAGCAACGGCTGAGACAGCGCTATGTGAGACGGCATGTCTATCTGCATCCATAGCATGTAGAGACCAGACACTTCACACTGCTGCAGACTCACAGATCTCTTTCAGAAGGGCATGATGTGTCTAAATGACAGTGGATAGTATCCAAGACCGTTTTATGCTTTTGCTTGCATTTTTGGATCAATGCATTACCACATTTGGAAATATGAGAGATTTGCAGAGGTATTGGATGTCAGTCAAAATGTCCATTGTCCAAAAAGGACAAAAAGTGGAACCATCTTGCATAAATACTCAAACTGAAAAGATTGAGCTTCAGCTATGTAGATTCACTTTACAAACAGAATAGCAAATATAACTGTTTTCAGACAGGTTTTCCCAATATGCGAGAACCGCTGTAGGATTAAAACAAGATTGAGACTTTTTATTTGGCAAACAGGCTCTGTGGAGAAGAGGCAAAGTGAGTGATTGTGGAGCTGATACCCGTGTTTTCATCTCCTCTCATCTGTCTATCTGCCCTGCAAAATCAGACCAGCGAAAGCAGGAAAGTTGCTGCCAGATTTCACACCAAACGCTTTGATGAGCAATCAGAAGCTTGAGGAGCAAGTTAACATAAACCCAAATATCCTCGCAGTTTTTAAACTGGGTCATGTTGAAACTTCCATTAGTTATGGGTTTCAAAAGCCTTCTTGTGATTGAACTGTGCACTCAACCACACTTTTTGGTGTAATTTTATTTTTCTGTCACTTAAAAGACACACACAGAGTACATCACATGCCCTTTTGAAAAAAAAAAAAACCATGAACAAAACTACCCAAAAGTACATGACCTACTCATGAGGTCCACATGGAATCAGAAAAAAACATATGTTTTGTGCAATAATTTACAGCTTAATAAAAAGTAATTCATTAATACAAAGAGTATTTATTTATTTACATAGCAAACTTAATTAATGCTTATTAATGCTTTTGTTAATTAGCCTAATCGCTGTGAAAAAAACAACAACTTTTAAAACATTTATGTAGTTAACCATGTTGTTTACCTATAGTTAACATTCATTTCAACAATTAGGAATACATTCATCAAATTCATAAAAAAAAGACAAACAAGGTTATATTAAATTATATTAGGACCTAAACTATAACTAGTGAACAGTTTAATGTTTATTAGGAAATGATGCCAGAAGATGCATCCTCTGAGAATTATTAGGATTAATATATCTTCTGTATTGATGAGATATATTTTATGGCAAGCATGATGAAAGGACGCACATTGCTGGTACAGTATCATATGTTTACTGGATGCTGACGGGATTGCTAGTGTGCTGATGTCCCAGCTAGACGTCTTCAGTCCACCAATAACAGCTCGGAGCACTGGAAATTCATGTCTTTCCAGAATGGTTTTAGACATCAGACAAACACGTTTTTGACACGAGAAAACACAAGATTTGAGCTTTATTCCAAGGAGATATTTAGCACCTGGTGTTGCTCCCTGACCTTGAGCAGGTGTGTTTAACATGGGCAGTGAAAAAGCCAGAGAAACAGACACAAACTCGCAGGTAAACCTCAGTGCAGTATGGTTTGCTTGATGACCTGCCAGAAAGGCTCATTCACACCAATGGCAGTAGGGTCCTTTGTTTTCCCATCAGGGGAAGACGGCAATACCACAATACATAGGGCACATGCCTTTGTGCAAATGGTCACTCTCCTAACTATGCTTTCTGGTGTTTTGCTGACAAAACTGATACTAAACACATCATATACTCTCTGGGGATGTTCTGTTTTTTAAAAACAAGAGATAAAAATGAGCCTGAGGGTAGAATTTGGTTAATGTGGATCTGGATATTGCTGCTGTATTTCTATTAAGGAGACAATGGAGCTAAACAGCGGAATCAAAAACCCATTTATCCACTCTTGACAGTTCGCTTGATGTTTGCTCATTGTTTGGCATTGTGTTTTTCTAATAAGGTCCCTGAAATGTAATTCATTGGAAAATTCCAAAATCTAAAGCTTCATTTTGTGCTATAATGAATTCCACTCATCAAAAGGAATGAGCAAAACGATGAGAGATTTTCTGCGATCAAGACTTTTGTCTCCTGCCAGCCCTTGAGCAAAGGCACAATGCTAATTTGCAATTGCCCTGTGCGCTATTCTCCGGTCTCAGCCTTTTTTCTTCCAGCGCCGTGGATGGAGAGAGCATGGGGGAGGGGTTGGCAGGGGAGAATTGCTGCCTTCTTTCTCTCTCCTCTTCCCGCGCTAGCATGTTTTGCTATTCTCTAATATTGGTGAAGGTGACAAGGGGCCGATGATGGCCGAGCATTGGATTTCCATTCATTTGCTTCATCCGGCGCTGACGCTGCCATCTCCCATCAAGCCCAGCGGCGAGCCCACTGTCAATACCCATTTCTCTTTGAGGACCTGCCATGCTAGGCTAATGCTATCTCCACACACAGTAGAAGCTATATTGATGCTCATTAAAAAAAGTTGGACATGTCATAGACTGGAAGTGAGAGGGATAGGCAGAAAATGAAAGGAGAAATATCACTATTATTGTTCCCTGACTTCCCTTGTGAAAAAGAAGTATACTTAAGCATACAGTACTTTTAATGGGATGCTTTTGGACACTTGTATGTTTATTGTAATGAAATGAAAATGTTAGTAACTTTAATATAGCAACCAATTCTAAATATTTCCAAATAGTTAATAAGCAGTAATTTAGGATTTTAGAGCAAAAGTTATTAATGGTTGTTAATGAGGAGAACTGGACCTTAAAATAAAGTGTGCCCAAAATGTTCTACTGTTTAAATCTAAATTATACATGATATACATACAATATATACATTATATTAAATTCTATCAGCCCTAGAAACTGTATTAAAATTGTGTTGCCGTCTAGTGACAATATTTTGAATAGAAAAATTGGACACATTCACAAATTTACATTTAGTCATATGGTAGATGCTTCTATTCAAGGAGAACATAAGAGGCAATTTATAGAGCCTGCAATATTTTCAGTACACAGGGCTCAACCAATGTGTTTTTATGTACAATTTATGTGCATAAATTGTAGCTTTTTGAGGAGAACAGCTTGTCACTGGGGCAGGACTAATAAATGGTCTCATTTATAAAAGCTTATAGTACAGCATTACCTCAAGATTACATCTAAAGTACAAAAATGCACCTTTAAAGGGTAGATAAGGTACAAAGTTTCCTTTAAGGGTATTACCTCAGTAGATCGTTGTTATACTCCTAATTTTCCACTTTCTTTTTCTGAAAGTGCAGTTTGATTAAAAACAAAACAATAAATGTAATTCTTTGTGGAGATGCTGTGTTGGTGACTCTAAAACAGCATAGAGACTATTTAAAAAACAAAAATAAATGCAGCAAGTGGAGTGCAAATGGAACTATAAATGGGCTTTAAACGGGCAAAAGAACTTAAGAGCCTGCTGAATTTAGAAGAAACATCTGTTCCAGTTTCCCAGAGAGCTCTTTATTTTAATGCAAGTCCTTTAGATAAACTCCCTTTGAAGTGACCGTGTCCTGCCGCAGCATTGTTAGGATGTTGCTGGCAAAGGTCAAAGTTCATTAAGAAATGCTTGACCTTTTGTTTTGTTCACCATGACATTAACATCAGTCAGAGCTGCATTGTACAAATCATTACAACTTTATCCTTTGGCATTTAAACACTCTTTCCACTGGGGGTGGACAGGCTTGATCTATGCACTAGGTACGCTCTCAGAGACATTTCTTGGTCCCTGGTGACCCTGGATGACCCTGTCATCTGCACGGTCAATAAGTCTGAAGTCTCTTAAAGCAGCAGTGAATTCAATTGCAAATCATTTTCTGCTAGACTCCATAGCATGCATTCAACATTTTAAATATTGCTAGTGACTTTTGAAAGAAAACATTGTTTTACACTACCGTTCATCATTAGACTAACAGCTACTGGTTATAGACATAGGCCCGGTTTCACAAACAGGGCTTAGCTTAAGCCAGGACTAGGCATTAGTTTAATTAAGATATTTAAGCAACAAAAATGTCTTATGAGAAAATATTACTGGTGTGCATCTTAACACAGAACAATGGCACTGACATGTTTTAAGATTTGTCAGGGCAAGATATTTTCATTTTGAGACAGCTCAAACATGCAATTTAGTCTGGGACTAGCTTAAAGCCTTGTCTGTGAAACTGGGGGATAGGTTTTTTGTCAAAACTGTTTGATTGGCATCATTAATCCCAGAGGCAAAGTTGTTCAGAACGATTAGATCTATGATATTATATGAAGATAGTCTATAAGTGAATATATGAGGGATTTTGAGGCCTTATTTAATGGTTATAGTGCTATTTGTTGTGTGAGCTCTGTGACATGACACGTGACAGGCTTATTGGTTTACTTGACCACTTCCCTTTCCTAAATAAGCCAATTACAGCTAACCAAGTGACAAAATTCAACATTTTTTTGACAATTATTGATTTAGAGAGTCCATAGATTCTTACTGCAGTGGTTTGATCGAAAATCCAGGAACTAGTTCGCAAAAAATTAGGTTTTTAACATATTTGTTAATATTAACAAACGATTTGATTTGACAGCAATAGTTCTGGAGGCAAAGTTGCTCATTATGAGGAGTTCTATTAAATGATATACATATTGTGTGGGTGTGTGAAACACCTTATGATTACAAAAAACGAGTTTCGTTTTAAACGACCTCCATTAACCTTGTCTAATAAGTGCTCAAAATTCATTGGCCATGTTTTTTAAGATACGCCAATGCCCTCATATAGACTTTGAACAGTTTGAACCAAGTTGCTTCACGCCGTATTTTATGCCGATCGGGCCAACGGTTGCCTAGTTATATTTGAAAATGTATTTTTTCTTCTTCATAGCGCCCCCAAGCGGTAGAGCTGCACAATTTTTTATTTGACTAAAGTTTGAGCTTATACACGTGCACCGAGTTTGTTGAAGATATCTCATTCCGTTCCTAAGTTATAGTACAAAGCATAGACGCTAATGGGCCAACATTTATTTTTAGAATTATTGATATTGAATGTCCTCAGATTATTTCTAGGCCAATTGGGCTGGTTCTTTGTGCCCGAGTAGCGAGGAGGAGTACTACCATCTGACCAAGTTTCAGCTTTCTAGGCCTTACAGTTTGGGCTGCACGTTCAGTTTTAGGGAAGAATAATAATAATATCCTAACAATAAGGTTTCAGCGCTACTCACTCAAACCCCTGATATTTCAGTGATTACAAAATAATAACAAAATTAAATGTATTAAACAGCAAACTATTTAAAAATGTAAAAAAAAGACTGTTAGTTTTATTTTAAGTAAATGTGGACTATTCCTAGATATAGTTTAACAAGATAATCATCAAAGGAGACAATTTGCACAACCTGAATTAACAAAAGTATGAAAGGCATTATTCTCTTACAACAACCACATACAGTACTTCACATTCATTTCAGTACCTTTTCAATTTGAGCTATAATACTTCTGCAAGGATTTTTAGTAACAATCTGGTTAATGTGCCTCCCTTACTCTTAGCTGACCCAAGATTAGCCAGCACTTGATTGAGAATCCATCACGGCTATCACAATAGCAATCTCCCCCTGCCTGCATGTCAAGATCTTCAGCCCACAATGAAAGCCTGCTGACCTCAGATCAGGCCTATTCTGCTAGTAGGGCTCTTAAGGCCATTTTGGTGCATCCGTCTACTACCCATTAGCTGTGAGAGGAACCTCAGCAGACCGTTCCGAGACAGAGAGCTCTTATCTGGGTTATGGTTTGTCTCTAACACAATGGCCTTTCAGATTCTTGCCCTCCCTAGCACAAGTTGAACATCGCCTCTTTGCTCAGGAGTGGAAAAGAAAACGGATTTGTGGAGAGATATATCAATACACTGGCTTGAATTATATTTCTTTCTCTCTGCCTCAAAAAATAACTAAATCCTGTAAAATAGGTATTTGTTATAACAATATGAGACTCAAAAAGTGGAAATGATACTGTCATTTTTTTTAAAACAAGGGGTGTAATTAACTCCACATCTACTGCATCTCAAGAATAGGCCCTGTAATTTAAACTGAGCAAATAATTGTATCTGAACATCTTGACGAGACAGGCATAACAGATTAGAGGAGTTTTATCATATCACCTCTGAAAATGCTGCTGTGTGGTATCATGGTGCTATTATTCTCTCTGGAAAATAGATTGTGGTAAATGATGTCATACCATAACTCAATCAACACTCTTGTAAGGGCATCGAATTACACTGCTAGCCGCTTAGGATCGTCTAAGGACAACTTGCACTCCATGCTTACAATGTAGGATGTTTCTTGTTCAATATTAAAATATGCTTCTATGAAGAATGATTGGATCAATGCTATACTAAAATACTTTTAGGCAATTCGTTTGATTCTGTCGCCATCTTCGTAACACTCTCGAGCAGCTATTTTTTAGTCACTCACTTGTAAATAAATGAAAATTTTGCCATGAATTACTCACCCTCATATCATTCCAAACCCATAAGAGCTTTGTTCATCTTCGGAACACAAATTAAGATATTTTAGATATTTTAATTAAGATCCAGAAATGTAGCGAAAACATCAGTAAAACAGTCCATGTAACACTGCATGGCTCAACTTTGGTTTTGCGACTCTAGAAGAATCATTTTTTGCACAAAGAAAACAAAAATAATAACATAATTTCACCATTCTTCTTCTCTGAGTTACATCTTCCACCATTTTAGAGAGTAAAATTATGTTATTTTCTTTGCACAAAAAAGTACTCTCCTCACGTCGCAAAACTCAAGTTAAGCTACTGATGTAACATGTACTTTTTTTACAATGTTTTTACTATGTTTCTGGATCATTTCAGTTGTTGTGTATTGCTGTCTATGGAGGGGAAGATGGCTCTCTTATATCATCAAAAATATCTCAGTTGGTGTGCCGAAGATGAACAAAAGTCCTATGGGTCTAGAACAACACAAGGGTGAGGAAATAAATGAATGAATGAATTTTAATTTTGGGGTGAAGTAACTCTTTAAGTCAGGAATAAACTGTGACAGCAATAACATTTTAAGTTGTGCTTTTGAAACTCAAATCTTGCAAAGAAATAAAAAAGCATGCTGGTCCCTTAACTGTAATGTCCCACAGTTGTCATATATTACACATAAAGTGCAACAATCAGATACCAGAAGTAAAAATCCCATTCATTTTCTTCATAGTGTAAAGACAGACCTAATATGGGCCACAAGGTCTTTAATCAATGACATACAGTATGCTTTCGTTCAAGCCAACAGATAATTTTTCTTAAACTTATGTTTATTAGCAGAATTCCTGGTGTAAATTGCATTAGATTCTGCAAAAAAACTTCCACCAATCAGAGAATATCGTGCCAAGAGAAATCAAAATGACCAACCACTCTATATGTATTTGTAAATCTATTCATATATCTTTAAATCCATACTTTCTCCATTAATTTTAATATGCAATGCCTTATGGGACTGCAGTTCTTTCTCCCTCTAAAACCATTAAGCACACAGTCTTTCAAGTTTTATATTTTTTGCTTCAAATCTGATTTTGTAATGGTGTGATCTACCTTGTATCTGCTGGTTTGGGTTATTACTCTTAAACAAAGACCTCTTCTAAAAGTCCTGATGAGTGAATACGTATGGTAGGACTGTGTCACTCTATTAAGCACTGTGATGCCACCATCGAAAAGCTGATTGATCAATTTTAAAGGTGTCTTTAGAAATACCAGAGTAATCCAGTACAGCTAAACACAGATACCACCATATTGTTGTCGGACATCACATCTGGCACTGAGGTTAATGGAGTTCAAACCCTCTCCATATTACCTCAGCTCTTGTAGTTGCACTCTGTCCTAATTAACGTCTCTATTTGTGACTTTTTTGTTGTTTCATTTTATGCGAAAGTCATTAGTGGCATAATTGACTGGGTTTTAGATGTGCACGTGTGCTCAGTGTAACTACCTTCCCTCAACGGTCTTTCTGTTGTGCCTGATTGTTTGTCTCTAAATGTGTGCTGGTCTGTCTGTGTCTGAGAGAGTGAGAAAGAGAGAGAAGACATTGTAGGAAATGCTGTTAATAGCCTTCTTAATGAGGCTCTCCATTCAGTGTGTGGGTGGGTGCATGCCGGAGACAGCGAGCGGCAGCGGCGTAAGACATCTGACATGGTCCTACTGATCGTTAAGTAAATGACAGCGTGCACCTTGTCATCATGACTAATAAACTGACTAAACTAGCAGAGAGCAACAAGCACCATGAATAGTTTCAATATTTAGTTGGCGGTAGGAACGGGTCCTGCGTTAATAAAAACAGCAGAGCTGCTTATAATCTTAAGACGGGTGAATTAGCATGTCACTGCATCGTAATTAGAGCAAAGACGGGGGGAGGGGAGGTAAACAAACACTAATTTTAATTTGATATTTCCACAGAACTTAACAACAACAACAACAACAGCTATGCACAGTATTATACAGCAAAGCTAGCAAAAAAAATGTGGATTTATAAAAATGTAAGGACGTTAACCTCTAGTGAAAACCAAGCATATTTCTTCTGTTTAGTGTGGTGAAATGTGCAACTTCGGTGTGAACAACAGTAAAGAATTTGACTAGACGTTAAAGGAATATCAGGTGAAGAAATTGAATGGGTTTGAAAAATACAGGACTTGCCTTTATGAGTTTGGCAGCATACATGGTTGGAATTTGTATGTTAATTTGTATATATACAGTAAGTACCCTTTAGAAGTATGTGTATGTCTATAAAATATGAGTATAGGCATGTATTTGTATGTTATTTAAATGTGTGCATATACAGTACGTACATCTACATCTCATAAGTAGTCAGTTAAATAGTTAGTTGATCACTTTATATAAAATATTTTTAAATGTATATGTATGTATATGCTATTAATGTTCCCAGTTAGTTTAAAGCAATTTTTTAAGAATACGGGACAGTCCATCAGTGGTCATGAGCTTGATAACTGAGACTGTTTAGGAGTGAACAGATTTTTATCATTGTAGGGCAGTTGTGTTTACAAACTGCTAATACACATTTATATCAAAACATCAAGTAAAAGCGAATTTTGATATCTGATGTCCCCTTTAATGAAATCTGCCAATCAGATGAATAGCTCTGTTCAACTGTAATGACCAAGAATATGCAGTGTGTAAAAAAACACAAGTCTATATCTAAGGAAACCTGCTGGTTCTTGATGTTTTGTCTCACATGAGTTTAATCTGTGAGGACACAACAACGGCTGGAGAATAACTTCCCACAGAGACTCTTTTTATTGTCCCACGGCACTGGCACCGAAGACAACACCAGCAAGCAAACAAGCCCCTGGGGACACAACCAAATAAGACAGACAGACTTGTTTTTAACCTTAGATTGCATGAAATGAAACTCACAGTGAGCCTTAAAACGAGGCGGAGCTGAATTTCCAACACTACGTAATGTATTGGCTCTCAGATATCCACTTTACAATGAAAAACTCTCCAAGCTGAAGCTACTATATACGATAAACGTTTCTGAATAAGGCACTCATGGATATGATGAACGCTCATAAATTATTCTAAATCCTGACATAAAAGACAGCTTCATTCTGTTAGAGCTCTGCCTTTGAATTTAAGCCAGGAGAAAATGTCTCAAACATCAAGTCTTGATCTCTCAAACATTGTGCTAATGTGGCACGGCTGCCTCTTTGTTAGTTTTTGAGATTATAGAGCTTTAGAGCGTTCAGAAACTTGGTTTTGACAAGCAAAACATGTTAGATCAACTAATCTTAGACAGAAGCATGTTTTGCACACAACTCCACGCTGCAATGGAGAGATAATGACAACTATTAAAAACAAATTTCATCATTGCTGAATAACAATCAAGCACCTTGTTCTCATAGGATCTGAGGGAATGCCTAGTGGTATTGCTATTTTCACAAGGGATATGTACACCCTTGTTTATAGAAAGTTCTGGACAAACTGTATTTTCTACCATCTTAAATGCTTTGATGAAGGTCTGTATATTGACAACAGACCACTGGCATGTTTGTGACATTCCTTATGTTTACAAAACCAACTCGTCAGCAAACCATCTGGATTTTTGCATCTTTATGATATTGATAGACAGCAAACACACAAAACAAAGTAACATAAAGGTTGTATCCTGCATGTTTTGAACTGTTTTAAAGCATACTAGTAAAAAGTCAGCACAAGTGTGATACTCTAACAGTAAAAGATTATATGGGGCGTAATCTATTTTGGCCACCACCTAAATCATGCACTAAAATGCTAACAATAGATGTCCCATACCATTCCATCAGAACCAGTCCCACCTCAAATACAAAAAGTCTTCTTTAAACGTAAGATAATGTGTATTTTAAGCCTTGCTTTTCTCTTCAACGTGCTGCAAACTCAGTCCACAGAAGAATAGGATATTGATTGGAAACATTTGACAATATAGTATTTCAACAGTGAAAATATGGAAGTGCAATGCTTAGTTACACATATACAATCATTATTATTTTGATATCCTGGTGAAGGCATTTGAAATGCTGGGGGGAGGCAGTAGTGAATGGTCTCAATTTCTGCATAAAAACATTGAAAAGGGCATCTCTGCAAGTGCTCAGGTCAGTAGGTTACTGTAAACAGAACACCTCCTCTTAAGCACTACACCTCAAGGTAAAACTTTCTACTGTCTTTGCATCGTTATCTACTCTCATGCACAAATTAGATTCGTTTAATATTTATTCATTCATATATATATATAGATTTGGTAAAGTAGCAGAAAGGATGAGAAAAGGCTACTTACCAAATCTTTTACATTAGATTTTTAAAGAGAAACAGCTCTAAAATGAAACAATGAAGCGTAATTGCGAGTTCAAATCTAATGGAAAACATGAAATCAATTAATTTCGTGCACTGTTTGTACGTTGATTCAGCTTAGCGCTGAATGAATCGTCAGTACTAGGCTATATGCTACAATTGTGTTCTTCCACGGTCAGAAGAGTGCTGCTCAACAATTCTTCATTACAACAGCAATCTGTTGCATGTGACTTTGCCCTCTTACCTTTTGCTGTCGCCTCGCCATGTCGGTCGGCTGCTTCGCATTAAACGGATAGGCAATACAGCGCATCACAAAGACGTAAAGCTGAAGCCTCTTCTTTCTCTCTTCTTCCTCCCTTTGCATCTTTTCCAAATCATCCTTTTCCTTTTCGATCGCCACTGAGGGGCTCGGGCTCGTTGGTCGGGCATTGGTGCTTCGGCTTGGCTGCAACCCACCAGAGCTTTCGCTGGTCCTGCTTGGAGACACCCGAGGACCACCAGCCTTGGGCGCCGCCACCACTTTGCGCTCTTCTTCCACGACCTCATCCGCCTCCTCCTCGCTGGATGATGGGTCCAACATTTCAACGTAAGTTCTTGCTTCTCTGAAATCAAAAGAGAAATCGAGTGGCGTCTTTTTTTTTAGTAACAAAACATCCGTAACTCGCTTGAAAAGTACGAAAGGCGCTTATTTTTCCACAGCCTACAATCCAAACGCTGCATGAAAAGTGTCACTTACCCTCAGCACGAGTGAAAAAGCTGCTCCAACAGCCAGTAGTCTTCCACCGAATTAAATTGTTGCTGCTTACGTGTTTTCTCCGTTTACCATAACGGATTTAATAGAAGATAACACGGGGAGGCTCGTAAAAACAATTCGCGACTGCTGTTTTTCTGGTTTCCTCCGGCGGTGTGTCAATGTAGAACCGAACGGCACCGACAATATACTGACAATGAGAGCGGAGAGCTGACCGTGGTTCTGAACTGAAGCCGGAGGGGGAGGGGGTCATTGACGTGGTTTCCGCGACAGCCACTATCGCTTTTCCTCTCGCGTGTGATATTCACATTAATCGACCCGTTAACTACAGCAGCTCTTGAAATATTAGACAACATATTTTGTCTTTTTCATAGTATAGAACTTTATCCATGACTTGATTTGACTGATTTTACCGAGATCAATTTTCATGTTGGGTTTCAAAACAGTTGTTCAGTTATTCCATATTTGGCATAATGAAAAGATCTCACACTAATACTGGTCTGCCACATATGGGTCACATATTATACACAGATTTCACATTAAAACCAGCTTGATGCTAGCAGTAACATTGTAAAACAACAATTAAGTCATTATTTCCATCTAACATCTGTATGTCTGCATTTTTGCAACAGGACAGTATAACAGGAAGTGAAGCTGAAGAGAGAACTGCCCACAAGGCTATCAGCACCATTTCCATCCATTTACTGACATCAATTTCTGTCATTTCTACTAGATACTTTGATATTGTTGTTTTGTTGTTGTGGTTTTGGCAGTTCCTCACACTTGCACTCTTATATAAGTTTCTACAGAGTTTTATTTACATATTTATAACATCAGTCCTTAAAAATAAAATGTGATTATTGTGTTTTCTTCTTGTTTTGTTGAGGGGAATCTGCGTACGCTCAGGCTCGTTTTAAATCCAGTCACAGTAACATATGGGCAGTAACCCATTTAACTCCTCCTGTATTATATCAGTAATCAGAATTTACATATTTTAGTTTTCAGATATAAATGAAAATGATTTTGTGTTGCAAGGCTGCTATACAGTCACTTGATTAGAGTTGTTTAATTTCACTTGTGCATTTTTGCCTTTATTGCAATATCGCAACAGGAGAGTATAACAGCAAGTGAGGCGGGAGAGAGAACTGCCCACAAGGCTATCAGCACCATTTCCATCCATTTAACTTAACATTAATTTCTATCATTTCTACTAGATACTTTGATATTGTTGTTTTGTTGTTGTTGTTTTGGCAGTCACTGGGCCTGTTCCTCACACTTGCACTCTTTGAACATGATACAAGTACAGTTTCTATAGTGTTTCATCTACATATTTATAACATTGGTTCTTTAAAATAAAATGCATTTTCGGTAGTCCATACACTAATAAAGTGATTAAAAATCCATCAATACAATGTTCGTCACTTTATATTTTACCTCCAAAGTTTTCCCCAACATCATCTTGTAATGTAATGCATGTAAGTTTCGATGCGACTATGAATGGTGGTATGCACTTACCCTGCTCTGAAGTGATATTACAGATGTACTTAGTGAGCATAAAGGCACTGACATTTATCAGAACTTGGTCAGTCATTTTCGTTTTCTATTTGCTTGCATTCTATTCACTTAAGCAACCAAGACTGCAAGGGTTGGAACTGGGATAGGCTCACTGAATTAAAACTAGTTTTGAAACTTTAAAATTTAAATTTTAAAACAGTAGTTTTTGATTTAAGAGTAAATTAAAGTCAGTGGTTAGTAATCTCGACCATGTATAGTAAAGCTGCTGTGTAGCTAACAAGATGCTGAATAAAGACTACAATCATGACATGGATGTGTATTTGCTTGCTTGATTAGTTAGTCATTTAAAAATACAAAAACCAACATAAAAGTTTATGTCGGATGTATGATTACAATTTATATGTAATTCAAGTAAAGTTAACCACACACTTTCTTTTACTCACCAATAAAATCTCATTAGAGACTTTCTGAGCCTTGGACTAAAAACAAAAATCATGCCTGAACATTGGATGATTAACATAATATAATTTTTATAACATTTTATTTAATGTGGGCTTCTACTGTGTACTGAAGGAACCAATTCTCTGAATGTGAGTCATTATGGTCTTTAAACTGTTCCCTATAAAGTCAGGGTAGGTTTGAAAGCTTTGGTGATATGAAAAGAGATTAGATATTGTATTGCACAGATATCCTGAGGCAATTCTTCAAATATAAATTATTTGTATTTGCTGGATCAGTACTTACCCTACTAAAAACAATTCATAAAGATTACGTTAAAACTATGCAGTAAAAAAAAACTCATGCCATAAATCACTCTTAAAAAGGCTATTTGTTGATGTATCAGATGCAGACAATGTTTACCTGCTTGAGAAATAGCTTAAAATATTACTGATCTATGATGGTATCACAAATGTCCAAAACACATCTAAAATCCACCAAGATTGCATCTTTATATTTGTTTAAGTTTCTATTTTACAATAGGGAAAGTAAAACTAAAGGTTTTTAAAATGCCTGACACGTTGAGTCCATAGTTTAACTAGCTTTTACAAGAAAACGAAAGCAACAGACAGCACAGCAGCTTTTTCAAGCTTTAGATTGTTAGGCGCTTTCTGAGTTTATGCCCCGCCCACTTTTACATCATCGAACGTAGGCCAGCGTCTCCTTCATACGTCCAGCCTAACTCCGCCCACTTTCCACCCCGTTGTGTCTGATACTGGACGATGCGACCTATCCGTGCGCGCCCTCACATACATAAGATACTGAGGTGATCGCGTTTCATTACATTTTCTCCTGGCATACCCGAAAGGTATTGAAAAGAAGATTATCGAGACTGGTGTCACGGGGCTCGGATCATATACATACCAGAGAGAGAAGCGACACCGTTTCGCTTTTACTTTGTCCTCGATGATGGCAGCTCAGGATTTCAATTTTTTACTTGCAACGGACTCTTATAAGGTAGGAATCGCCTGGCTCGAGTCGTTTAGCAACAGAAACGCAATAACGCATGACAGAACTTTAACTGTTTGACAGTAGTTCTTTGTGCTTAACCGTCACATATATGTAGGGATAAAACCAACTTTGACCTTGTAAATCGATTAGATGTAAATGAAAACATGGTTTAGAATAACCTACAGTTGTGGCAAAATCGCGATTATTGCGTTTTCTTCTTGTTTTGTTGAGGGGAATCTGCGTACGCTCAGGCTCGTTTTAAATGCCCCACTCATTGAACGCCTGAACGCAGGGGGCGGGGCTTATGCGGAATGACCTCGTGCAGTGTTTTAGCTTCGCCGAAGGCCATAGCGCGTGACGTCACGTTGCTCAGTAATCTAGGAATCGAAACTAATTTTTAGAAAACCACTGTTTAATAATAGTAATGATAACAACAACAGCTTTCCAAAGGACTTAATGTTCTACATACACTGTTAATGTAACCTTAAATATAATCTAAATAACTAAATCTCATAGAAATCCAGTCTCAGTAACATAGGGGCAGTAACCCGTGTATATCTGTAACCAGAATTTACATATTTTAGTTTTCAGATATAAATGAAAGTGATTCGGTGTTAACTTTTTTCCAGGCTGTTATATAGTCAATTGATTAGAGTTGCTTAATTTCACTTGTGTTAAAGGTCCAGGTACGGAATCAGTTTAAATGCATAAAAACAAAACATCCAGCAACCATATCTGAAATAGCATGACTTGGAATATTTAGTGTTACAAAACAATTCATATGCATATCCAATACTATGCATATGGTGTCATCTTTTTTCAAAATCTGTTAAACCTAATATTACGTAATGTAACGCTCAAAGCATTTTGGGATGTGACTTTAATTAGCTGGGTTAAATTATCCTACAACAAATGTAAGAATTTCACCTCTCTTAATTCTCCATCTTGGTTAATGCTGCCTGGCCAAAGTTGTGTGATAATCTTTGTGCTTCACATTAGTCTTTGACCTCTGACAAAACAACCAGCCTCAAATCCCGCCTGGATCAACGTGGAAATCACACAACAAAAATGAACTGTTACTTTGTTTATAATCTTATAATAGGATAACTAATTATTTTTTTTGAGATTTTGGTACCTGCTTAAGTAGAATGCACTTTTATTACTCAATGCTCAAACATTCCTCAAGTGGCATATAATCCATTGTATCTAGACCTAAACAGGTTGCACCAGGTATCATTGATGAGTGACTCAGGTTTGGGTTGAAGATCAGGTCCACTCAGAGTTTCCCAGAAGGCTAAGAGTTGGAACACCCAACATTCATAAAATATTTCACGTCTTTCATGTCTTTCTTTCATGTCTTGTGTAGTTATTTTGACCATTGTGTTGCTAATCTGATTTTAATTACCAATAATGGTTTCAGCTCAGTTTGAAAGTCAGCATAGAATATGCAGGGAAAAAAGTCCATGGTAGTCCATATTTCTTTATATAAGCAAAATAGACTTCCAGGGTTGATCTTATAAATAATCTGGGACAACCAAACTAATGGAACATCACATGGAGTATTATTTGTCTCTTAAGAAGCAGATAGAAATATATTTAATTTGTTTTGCTTTGAAGGACACAAACTAAGCTCTCCATTATGAGCATCAGGAAAGTGGTTGAGTGTTGTTTATGCAGATTGTATCACAGGGCATTGAAGACCAGCTGCTTTTAAGTATTTTGTGTCCAGGATATAATGGCAGGTTTGTGCTTGTAAATCAAGACACGGTTTCATCCCACCCCAGCTGTAGCTTGACAGTATGAGCAAACAGTTTACAAGAATTTCATTAAATGTCCTGATAGCCTATCTATGCACACAGATTGGAGAACAATGAAGTGCAATTATTCATAAGTTTTGGGGTCAAGGGTCAGTTTCTTTTTCTTTTTTTTTTAAAGCAAGCATTAAATTGCTCTGAAGTGATTGTAAAGACATTTTTAATGTTGCCAATTGTTTATATTTTTAATCTATAATGCTCTTCTGAAACTTCTGTTGATCAAAGAATCCCCCCAAAAATATAGCAGTTTCTACAAAAAATGTTCAGCACCACCACTGTTTTCAACATTGATAATAAAAATAAATGTTTCTTAAGCAGCAAAGCATTGTATTAAAATGGTTTCTGAAGAATGGGACACTGAAGACTGGAGTAATGTCTTACTCCAAACTTTTGAACAATAGTGTCTGCTGAAATATACAGCATTAGGTAGGTTTTGATGCTAGTTTAAGCTGGTCCTTTTGCTGGTTTATAAACAACTTAAACCAGCATCCCAGTTTCTAAACCTACCTAACCAGCTTATGCTACTAGTACCAGGGGCCTATTTCATGAACAAGTTTACCAAATAAGTCAGGTTTATTTCAGTTAGTCTATATTGTATTGTCAGCTGATTTGTTTTAAAATTAGTTAGACTAACTGAAGCAAGCCGGGTTTATTTGGTAAACTTGCCCCTGGTGAATTTGAGATTGTGTAAACAAGTCTAATACTCGAAGCTTTTTTTATTTATTTTTTTCAGATTACCCACTACAAGCAATACCCACCCAATGTCAGCAAGGTCTACTCCTATTTCGAGTGTCGACACAAAAAGGGGGGGCAGTTTAACGAGGTGGTGTTTTTTGGCCTCCAGTATCTTCTAAAGAAGTACCTATCAGGTAATTTCATCTTCATTATTGTGCAACCCCTTCAGTGATCAGAAAACCTTTGTGAGGTTCCGCTTGGCTAACATTGACTTACTGTTTGTTTTTGAGTTTGTACATTTATTGGCAGAGACGGAACTTTTTTTCATGTAATGTCATTCACCTGATGTAATGGAAAACTTGTCCAAAAAATGCTAATAGCACACATTCCAGAAC
The DNA here is from genome assembly GCA_032353835.1 of Enteromius viviparus. Lineage (NCBI taxonomy): Eukaryota > Metazoa > Chordata > Actinopteri > Cypriniformes > Cyprinidae > Enteromius > Enteromius viviparus. Next base: position 11,841,727 of record JAUCNO010000353.1, read on the forward strand.
GGTTATAAAGGACGGACATGCAGTCAAAACAAGCTGCAAGAGTTTGAAAATGTAAGATTTAAGAAAGAAAGAAAGCCATACAGTTTTAAAACTATTCCTTACTTTACCTAAAAATGTAAATCACTCATTCTCTGTCATGTCTTTGCAAACCTGGATAATTTTCTTCTGTGAAACAAAAGGAAATCTTTTAGCTGTTTTTGTTCATATAATAAAAGTCAGTGGGGTTCAGAAAAGCACTGGAGGTCCAAGATATTTGTAATCATTTATTCTTTTGTGCTCCACAAAACAAAGTCATACAAGTTTTGACATGAAGTGAGAAAATGCTGTCATTGTTTTTTTGAGGTTTATGCTTTTACCCATTTAATTTTTTATAAAAGTGGTCATGGACACAGACCTGCCATGTTAGAGAAAGGTATAAACACTTTGGGCCGGTTTCCTGGATAGGGATTAGATTCAGCCAGGACTAGATAATTTTGGTAATAACTTTGCTAATTTAGGACATTTAAGAATTTTTAGAAACATGTCTTACAAAAATACATTATCTGTGAGCATTTTAAGACCAAACAATGACAGTAATGTATTTTAAGATATCTCAGTGCAAGCTTTTTCCAGTTTAGACAGCTCTTAACATTTATTTTAATCTAAGACTAGTATTAAACTATACCCTGTTCTGGAAACTGCTCCGATATTACTTGTGATATCTATAAATGTCAAATGTTTTGCAATAATTAATGCTGCCACTCAAATATGTTCGCAGTCCAAGGCAGTGGCAAAAAAAGTGTCAAACACATAGTAGTTTTGTTGTCATTAAAACGGAAGGAAAAGAGACTGGTGGTGTCTCACTGTTTAATTTGTAAGATAGGTTGGTCAGCAAAACCGTGGTTAACCCACTTTACTATAATGAACGCTTGTCTAATGTTTATAAACCAGACGTACGCCATTGGTAAACAGCAAAATAATGTAGCTATTTTCTCATTAATATTCATGTTAAGCCATTGCTATTGGAATGCTGACTCGTATCGTCACCCTTAATATTTTTAAGCGAACCTACAGTTTAGGGTTTCCAGGCAACGTCAGCGCGACTATCTTAATATTCATGACTGAAAGGCCCCGCCCATCTTAATCTTGAACAATCCCTGAGTTTAGCAGAGCGAACAGCGGCTTCACTACAGACATGCGTCAGAGCGTAAACACTACACGTTCTGTTCTGCTACCAATAAACCTGCTATTTATGGATATTTAGACAGAAGAATTGTGTGCACATTGAACGGGAACCATGAGCACCGTATTCTGCTTTGTTTCGGTTGTACTATTCTCAGTGGCTCTTTGCATGGACTTTGAAGAGAGATCCAGCAGCTCCAGGAGGAGTGAACAAACCATATTTTTAAAGAGTCACAAATCACGAAATCTGCGCAGTTTGAAAGATTTACAGGAACCAGATCATGTTCATATGAAAAGGAGTGAAGAATCTGCAAAAAATCAATGTCAATCACTGCACGGCTATGATTCCACGTTAAAAAACAATACTCACACGGTAGGTCAGAATATCTACTTATAATATCATGCAATTTTTGTATATATATGTATATTTTTTTGTGAAAATTATTTTAAGATTAAGTGAAACATATTTCTGTTTTTGATGGTTAACTTATTAAAGTTTATTAAGCTTAAATCTGCTTATTGTGTTTAACATTCAGGTAGTCCTTTTTTAAATTTACATTTACATCAAAAGCTTTTCCCAAATTTGTTGGAACCATAAATCCCAAAAATGAGACCATACTACTGGCCTGGTCTTGAGATTACCTAATAATGTACCTACATCACCTCAGTCTTTTTTCAGGACAAGCACTCAAACAACATGATATTTGTAAAGTTTTCCGGATGGTTGATTTCAAATAAGCATCATAAAAACAAACTCTGCATGCATCACCTTATAAAGTGTGCCAGAGTTTTTGCGTTTGATGTTCCTTTAAGACATTCCACAGATTTCATCTTTATGCCAAAAGACCAAATGCATTTATCCTCTTGATGTGCCTCTAATGTCTCTGCGATCTGTTTCTTTTATATTTATGCACGGACGGCACAGGGTCAGGTGATTCTGCTTAACCAGATCCAGTCAGAGCTTGTTCATTACAGCAGCCCATGACTGATTACTGGCCCTTAAGAAGCCAGTGAACATGCTGTTTCTCTATATATTACTCTTATCTAACCCTCTCCACGAGCGCATCAATTATGTTTTACCAGCAGTTGTTGTGACCTCTTGCTGGGCAGGGAATATCGGTAAACGATAAGCTACATGTATGCCAATCTATATCTTTCATATCACTCCAGTTCTGTGAAAAGCATCCTCTGTTTTTCCACATACAGAGCACACTGACTCTACTTTCAGGGAATGCAATCGGTCATGAGTTTAGTCTAAGTGCTGATAGAGAAGGACTGTTGTTGTTGTTAAGAAAGCACACAGAGCCAGTTCTTTTATGGCCAGTGCTTTTGGCTCTGGTCCTTTCACATTCTGTCCAGCGTAAATGACTGTAGACGTGAAATGTTTCCTCCACGAAAGGAATGTTTCTGAAACGGGAAAAGGCTTGGGGCATGACAACAGTGCAGTGGGAAAAGTGTTTGAAGGCTATGTCTCAGAAAAGTTTCCTTGTTGAATTCTCACCTGTTTGGATGGAGAAACTCCCATGCAGTTTGTTTTGTGGAAGTCCTTCCAACATGTAAAGTTCCTGTGGTTGATGCTATGTACATTTTATCTAAGGCTACTCTTAAGGTGGAGGTGGTTACTCAGTATATGCTTGGAACTATTTCCTCCGGCTGAAAATGTTTATGTATTGCTAATCTATTCATTTTTGGTCATGGTGAAAGGCATCCATACTGCTCAGAGTTTACCTGTTCCAGTTTATATACATTGTCTGCATTAAAAAAGATGGCAAATTAGTCAAAACAAGTCATTGGGGCAGTACTGATTACATGACTAAGTTAATTTTCAGCCCACCAAAACTATTACAGCTGTATATATAACTTACTGGACGTTTAAGCGTATCAATTGTTCACTTAAACATGAAATTTGCAGAAAGGTTACTCTCAGGCCATCGAAGATGCAGTTTGGTTCTTCATTTAAACAGATTTGCAGAAATTTAGTACTGCATCACTTGTTCATCAGTGGATCTTATGTAGTGAATGGGAGTCCAAACAGCTGATTAAAACACCACTCCAGCCAATTAATTACTGGCTGAAATAATGCACAGAAAACCTGTTTACTTGTAAAACAAAAATCCATCGTTAAGTGTTTTCGAGCAGTTTCTTTTAGAGTCCTCTATCAATATATTTTAGCTTTCTCCTGTAAGACAATTACAATTTATTTAGTTTGAATCAGTAGGGAAATAGGCACAGATCAGAAGACCCATTGGTGAGCAAGTGATGTAATGCTTTCTCCTAATCTGGTTCAAGAATGTTGGCAACCAAACAGTTGACGGTAGCCATGACTTCCATAGATTTTTTTCCCTACTATGAAAGTCAATGGCTACCGTCAAATGTTTGGTTGCCAACATTCATGAACCAGATTTGGAAAAATTAAGCATGACATCACTTAATTTCACATGTGCTATGTAAATAAACTTACCTTGCCTTACATTTTGAAAGGCGGGAGGGTGGGACATTTTTAGGAAATGTTTATTTTTAGGTGAACTATTCCTTTTAAAAGTCTCTATATTGTTCTGGTCTTGAGATGTTTTTTCCCCAGATTGCATTAAAATGTACTAGCATGCCCTTTTTTCAACAAGCTACTCAATTTAAGCCATCATTTATGTATGTAGCACAAGTTAGTTGCATTGATGTTCTCTAAATGCACCAACCTCTCACATCTAATAAAATGAAAACAACATTTCAATTACACATTTAACAAACTATATACCCAGTGAGTTGCCAATAATTTATAGACAAAATGAGTTATGGGTGAATTGAGTAAATTTCCAGATCTGTGAAAAGTGTGAATAAACCAACCATGGGGTTGCGCAAGGCTCTGTGGTCAGTGGACGTGAAAACTGGCTGCTGATCGTCTTCTGCCTGATGGAATTTATGATCTGCCGGCGCAATTAGAAACTTTACAAGCTCACAGTAAAGTCTCTATAACAAGGGCCTGTAGATTCTTTAAATAAAGTCTGAGCGAACTTATAGGGGTACGTGTACACATATTCAAACAGCTTTGTGGATGAAGTTGGTGTTTGAGATGCTCTTTTGGTGGCTGGATGACTTTTAGAGACTCCGCTCTGGATGTTGTGCCAGTGGGGAGTTATTTGAAAACATAAACATGGGGAGTCCAATGAAAACATAAACACGGCTTCATCTAATGAACTGCTGACCTCTTACCCATTTCGCCATGGCTTTCCAGTTAAGAAAACATGGTTTAAGTTCTTGATTCCAAGATATTTCTGTACATGTTTTTGATTCATGTTTGCATTTGCCCACCTGTCTAAATAGTACTTATTTTAAGACTAACTTGAGTTGCCTCTCTTATTAATCTCATACTTTATTTTTTACTGTTTAGAGAGATTAAGTCATGCTTGTTATTGATAGATAGACTAAAGACCATAGATGGAAAGTAATAGGCTTGTATACTGTAACTTTATGTACATTTTTGCCATTGTGAAGAATATTTCTGATATTTCTCTTGGAAAAGCCTGTCTGCCATTTGATTGTTCTGGAGGATTTTGAGGACCCCAAGGCCCCACGCTCAGGTGGCCAGTCTGAGTCTTAGCAGAGCAGACATGCTTTAATATTATTTGGCTTTCTCACTGCAGGATGAGTTTTCTCTCCAAGTATCCCCATTCGTAATCAATGCTGCTTTGTGACCAGTTGGCAAACTCTTTAATTGTGGTAGGAATTTCCACACAGTCAGTTAGGATTGTGTACCAGTGCCTCAGGCTAGACATGAACTTACACAAAAACACAGATGTAAATACTTGGAAATGTGTGGTGTATAAATGCATTCCTGTAACCATGGCAGGGCTGAGGAATTACTAAGGAATTTAGTAATTCCTCCAGGAAATCATAGAGGGGTCTACAATTTTCAGCATAGGTGCATTTCCGCCGTGAGAGACAGAATCAAAATCCAGAAATCACATTGGAGGATTTTTTTAACAATTTATTTGGGATTAACTGTGTAAAATAAGTATTTCATCACTTACTTCAGACAGATTTCTGACCCTCAAAGACCTGTTATTTAGCTTTTAAATAGTCCAGCTAATTAGTAGCACCTGTTTGAGGTCGTTAGCTGTCATAAAGACACCTGTGCACCCCACAATCAGCCAAAGTCTAAGTA
>JAUCNO010000353.1:11847146-11884651 GCA_032353835.1 Enteromius viviparus
AAGTTAAGGTTATCCACTAACTTACCCTTAAACTTACCCGGGTATGTCACATAACCTGCTTTCTGGAATACCCCCCGGGTCTTTTCATTACATCCACAAACTCCTTTAAGCTATCAGACTCCTTAAGGTCATCAGACAGGAGATCCACTCACACCAAAAACACAATTACCTAAACATACAGGCTTCGCTAAAAATACTTTAATACTAGACCACAAGAAAAAGCAGAAACAATACATCATGTCCACATCGAGACGAGCAGTTTACTAAATCCAAGGTCTTTTCATTATTTTTCCCTGCGAGAACAAAGGTTTGAGTCACCATTCCTCTAAAAAATCTAAAAAGATCCCACACACTTACAATCAAGGCCTGTCATTCAAGAACTGAAGTAATGAAAACACCCGCCATCACATTTCTGCTATTAGCCCACGTTTTAATTTGACTAAACATGCATTTATAAAAAGGCTATAGCCTAGTAGATTACGCAGTCATGATTCTACTCAAATGTTTAATAATGTTTGTCCATATCCACATTTTGACAAGCGGGGAGTTACAAAAGTTCTGATTAATGTGCAGGATTAAGAAGAACATGGAAGGAGGAGAGGAAAAGCTGATAAGACGTTTTTATTAATACACCGATGTGTGCCAACGCACTTATCAGCACTGACACATCACTTTAATGAAGGGAGAGAGTAACAGAAAAACCTGTGTCAGGATCGGAGAAATGACTCTCACTCCCCCTCACATGCACAGTGGGTCTAAACGGAGTAATAGTGGAAACATCCTGTACTAAAAATACTCCAATTCAGTTTACCAATGGTCTTAATGATGTCACCAAAGTTCTGGGAAAAGAATAAAGGGTTCACAGCTGAGAATTTGGCCCCAGACTCAAATAAAAACATTTCCAAAGCCATCTAGTAATGTTTTTTCTGTTAGGTTTGAGGGGTGAGGTGTACTTCGAAGGTATTCATCTGAGCCAGTACAGAACATATAGCTCTACTTGCATCTAAATGTATTTCTTGATAACAATATTTACCTCAATACATACATTTTTCCTTTTCCTTCATTTTATATTGTTAATACAAAATAAGAACAAAGCAAACAATAGGAAAAATACAACAGTAAAATGTTAATTCAAATAATTTTCTCCAGCTACTGGAGGTTTATTTGTAATAAGAAATCAAGTAAATGCATAATCTTCACTGTATAAATAAAATATTAAAGTGATTAGCCATATGAAACCTCATGCATGTCCTAAATTAGCAACAACCTGCTTCCTTAGAGATGCGTTACAGACTTATTCTTTGTTTATGTGTGTCATCGCAAGCACCGCATTGAGCTCTAAACTTTAACATCAAACACATCCCAGCATTATTTCTGCATGTTTAAGTTAAGTGTATATAATATCGATAGACACTTTGTAGTGTCATGCCATACACACCACTGATGCTGGCAAGCGCGGTAAATCATTTCCGCGAGAGGAAAACAGACGTACATGCGAAGAAACGGGGCATTTCAAACTCTTACTAAACCCAAACTAAACTTATTAGCATTTAAAGAGAAACGCACCAAAACGGTTTATTGTAAGAAGTGCTGTTTTTGACCAGTTAAAAGAATATTGTTTTACACTACCATTGAGAAATATTAAGACAAGTATGTTTATAAACTTTTCATTGAGCCCCTAAAGAATCATTTCAACTTGTGGAAAATGGCCATCTGACGACCCCTTTTAAAATAAGAAAACAATAGCAAAACAGTAACTAGGAATTAATTATAATATCAATAAGTAGCACAAACCATATCGTAGGTATTTGGTGTGTTTTTAAGAACAACTGGTTTTTGAGTCTTGTGGTATTACAAAAGACAGCAGTGAAGAAGCGTTTTTATTGTTTAAAAACTCAAACAACATGTGATACTGCACTATTTAAACTTAACATGTGATTCTGCATTTCTCTAAAAGCCCTTCCAGTAGGTCTCGTTCACTAATGGCGGATTCCCTCCTACACAAAAACAGGCAGGAGGGAGGAAATGAAACCATTGTTATGAAACTGCAGGGCTAATGTGTTTCGGAAGAATGTTTTTTTTTTTTACTTACACAATGCCCAAGTAAAATTAGACAGTATAAACATTGTTAATTTCCCCTACAGATCACAAAATCAGACCGTCACAATGCAGAATTAAGTTTTACATTTCGTGATACAAATGTGTTTTTGATGTCCGGTTTGTCTAACTGCAGTGAAACATAAAATTCAGTAAATAGCAATCAGGGTATACATGGTATCATGTAGAGCTCAAAACCTTCTCGTTGTCCTTGCACAACCTGAAAAGCCCATAATGGATCTGAGCAGATGGTTCTTTTTGAGATTTGATGCATGTTTTCAACATATCAATCAGCAAGCTCAAAAGATTTAGTAAGGCTTGACAAACAGATGTCTCGCATTAAGTCATTATGCAGATCAAACATGGCACTTTTATGGCTTGAAGGGGAAAAAATTATGAGATGAGATGTGTGTGGGTGGCATAAATGTCAAGATTTTTGGTAAATAGAAGAAATGTAATGTCATTATTTTAAAACACAAGTCATTTTCAAGGAAGCCTGAGAAGCAGGTGAATAAAAATAATTTTTGAAGGCGTTTATTTGTTCAAAAGTGTATATAGCACCATGCTCTTCTGGAGCTTCAACAAAACCAATAATACATAAAATAAGGAAGGAGACTTTAGATGCTATTTACAATGCTGCTAATTAGTAAATTAGCAAATATTAAAATCAAAGAAAGAAAAGCAAGCAAGAAAGCTGGATAACTTCAGCTCTTACAAGTTATGTAAACCAACATTAACACAAAATTAAATGCTAATAAAACCTTAAGGGGGGTTTAACACCAGGCTTCCAAGGAATGTTAAATATAACGTTCAATATTTATAATCCAAATTCTTTGGATGTATACTTTTTACATTTATCATTTTAAATTGTATAAAAAGTTAAGGTAAGGAAATCAACTGGGTTCACTAACAAAATATGAATGTTTTATACAAATATTCAAAATAAATGTGAAATTAAAAACATAATTTATTAATATTTCTTGCATTTAAAAACACTCAGATTGTATTTCATTCACAGTCATATTCAGCTTGGGGCCCATATATTTTTGACACTGGTCTTAAAACGTTTGTGAATGTTTACATTAACAACAATCATATGAGCAAATCTGTTAGTCATGCTCCAGTCTGATCTACAAATTACAACACCTCTAGCATTACAATTACAATGCAAAAACAAAGCCTAGATTTCAATCTCAATCAAGTTGTTTTCGCTTTTCTGTTTGTCTCTCTTGTTCCCTCTTCCTCCTTTTCTTCTACTTCGTGCCTATCTCAGTCAATCTCATTCTTCTGTTCTTTTCCTGTTGCTCTCAGCAGCAAGCGCACCGAGGCTAGGGTCATTACACGAGGAAGTAACACCTTAAAACTCCAAAGCCCCTGTTATACACACACTGGCCCTGATGTGTGTGTGCCCACAGACATAACAGGCTTATAAAACATAATAAGTGGCAGGGAAACACAGACAATTGGTTATGTAAGGAGAGAATGGAGTCTCTCTCAAAGGCAAAGCTTTACCATACTGAAATGTTTACAAATTGATAACAGCAAACGGCACATATCAAGGATGTGAGAATGTAGCGCACAGCACAATCATAAGTAAGTTTCAGCGTGGCTTTCCGCTCTCGTTTGTGGGCATCTGGTCTCTTAACCATGTATGAGACTGAATGAGCGTGTGAAAAAGAAAGAATGCAGGAAGAAAGAAAAACAAGATTGAAAAGATAGGCAAAACATTTGATTATAGTGCGAATTAGAGCAGGATGATGTTATTGTCATGATTATTTCAAAGAGTTTTCTACTTATTAGACCGTTTTTGTCTTGCAAGTAAAAAAAAAAAGTGTTAAACTGCTTCTTGCTTAAACACTGATTAAACTAAAAACAGCATCAGAGTAAGCAAGATTTATTCGAATCTGCACAAATATACTGCACAGACATAGTGGAAATATTCCTGCAAATGACTACAACGGTGTGACTAATTCTTTGACCTATGGCCCTGTTTCACAAACACCTGAGGCCCTGATTATAAACCAACTACAGCAATGGTACGTTTACTTGTCTACATGATGGCATCTGTGCAAATGCTTATAGTAAACAATAAAAAAGAAACAGGAAAATGACAAAAGAAAAAAAATTGGCTAGTCTTTATGGAGAACTACATCAAATTGGCAGCCTACCAAATCATCGCCTAAACTAAGTTCCTGTCCTTTTTCCCACCACTGTGTCACCCTATAATATGATACCTGACCAAAACCTTCATTAGAACTGTTTGACCTCTTTTTAACTGAGACATGTTGTAAACGCATGTTACAGATTATGATGATTGATAAATGAATCACGCGTTTCTTATTTTACTGACCACTTCATTTACAATAATAGCAGTAGTAAAATACTTCTTATGGTGATGAATACTAGACTTCTCCAATCATTTAGTCTGTTTAAACCCATCCCTTCCTAAATTGACTACAAATTACCTTTTGGCACAATACAGAAGAAAATAGATGTCGACAGCATTAATTTAATCGTGTTGGGGATAAGTAGTAGATTTCTAAATTACTGCAACTTGTAAATATGCGAATATTACTTCAAAGAGAGACAAATAACAACAACAAAAAAGCTTAAAGGCATACACTAAAGAAACAAGAGAAATGGAAGAATAAACTGGTGTGATGTCATTTCAAACAAAACCAAGCCAAAACGACGTTTGTTTGGAGTTTGAGAGTTCAAAAAAAAAAAAAAAAAAAAAACTTTCCAGAGAAGTTTGTTCTGGCTTTTGACGTAGAAATCTCCTCCAGCTCATTTCTTCTGTTCAGGCCTAGATCAGAAAAAGTCACTGAATTGCTGCTCACTTTAGAGTAAGCAGTATAAAGTGCTATATAAATAGTTGTGGCGTGACTTGGCTGAATTGCCAAACTTAAAGAATCAATATTAACCTAAACACGTTGGGATGTTTGCTAATAGTACTGCAAAGGTGTCTTGAACATCTTTACACCCCTAAATGAAGAACGGAAAATAACTATGTTAAGTGAGTATACCAGGGTCTTAAAGCAGCCTGCTCCTTGATGAAAACACTATTTTAACGTGTTAATCTGATTACCACAAGGACCCACATTAATAGCCAACTGAAAATCTCTTATCTAGAAGATTAGCCTAATATTACCAATTTATCACTGAACTAATACTTGTCCAAAGTAACAGTTATGTTGAACTCCTTTCGGTTACTTCCCCAGATTTTTAACAATCAGGTTGCAGTCATAGACAAAATGCAATTACTTCATTACGCAAAAATCAGTACACATCAAAGCTGCAATAGCAACAGGCAATTCAGAGGGTGTTAGTGCTTATCTCTTCATTTATTTCACACTGGGCCACCAACACACATTCATACAGTGGCTTTTGGGTATCTCTCAGCTTGAGGCCCCTGGAAGTCAGAGGTCCCAGGGCCTGATCCATAATCCATTCTAGGGCTTACAGAGTACTCAGTCTACCTGAACACATCACAAAAACAAGCAAAATATGAAATCCGTTAAGGAAGTGATTTAATTCTTCATGGCAGCACAAAGAGGCCCAGATCTGAAGGACCTACACTATAAACTACATTCCTCACATTCTTTTGATTCATTAAATTCCTGGGCTCAAGACTCACAACCCAAAAACCCCACACACAGAACTCAAACGTAATTTTAAGTGACCACAGAAAGCAGACATTCATACAATGCTGGTAGTTTACAGAGCTGAAACTCTAATGAGCTTGTGGTCTGGGCCTAAATGGTGCTGTGCCATTTGTTTATTTCAGATGGTTTAAATGAGGATGATCTAGTCTGGACTGCAGGGCATGGTGAGGAAATACTCCCTTCCGACAGATGAGTAATACACGTCTGAAATACCAGAAACAAGGTCCTACCAACTCTGATGAGTGTAACTATATTAAGCAACTCTTTAAAAAAACATTGTGGGCTCCGATTACAGTAAAACTGAACGTAGATATGGAACAAAACAGAAACTTGCTCGACTTTTTTGGCTGCATACTAAAGGGACACCACGATTTGCCCAAAATGAGTACAATTGGAGCTTGTGGCGCCTTTAAACAAGCTGGTCTAACCGAAACAATGTATTTAATGTCTGACGCGGCTATGAATTGGCGACACTTGGGTGTTTAAACCAACTGCACACACAAATTTCTATTTTAAACAATGAAAACATCGCAAGCTGATTTAGCTTTACTTTTAAACAATTAAGCCAGATTGAGTTGTATAAACAGCTTCCCTGAAACTTAAGTTAGCTTATAGAGATGTTGAGTTGAGTTTTATAAACCGTTTTATATATTTCCAAACTGATATACTAAGACGTTAAGTCAGCTTAAATTATATACACAGTTTTCTTGAAACGTTTTAGGTTAGCTTGAGTCGTATAAACCGTTTTCTGCTTGTATAAACGTTTAATTTAGACAGTCTACAGTTTCTCATAACAATTGAGGTTATCTATTGTGTAGCAGCGGAACGCGTAAACAATCACAAACGCTCAAGATGCGTTTCAAAATTTAGTGTGTTCCCTATCTGGGCAACAGTGGTCTCTTACCTGTTGCGTCCTGTCGGCAGGATTCTTCATGATCGCGTGCCGAAAACTATTGTCCACATATGACGCCATTCCGTCCGCGTGCAATCACATGTAACAAAAGAGCTCCTTTATTAAAGTCCAAACATTTCCTCTAACGCGCCCGACTCCTTCGTTTAAGCTGAACCGTCATTTGTAAAAAACAAAACCATACGTTCCCTAAAAGACAAATGTCTCGTCGTGGGCCAGTTTCTGAGCCCCGGGCTGGAGTTGTATTCGCAGCACGGGTAACAGTAGATCCTTGGTGCGCCTTACAGGGGGACAATACGTACACCCTTAAAAGTTTGAGGCGTTCAAAAATCTCTTTTCGAAGAGAGCGTAATGACTACAGGGTACGTTAACAGAATCACAGTAACATCACTGAAACATCTATACAACACGTCCACAAATGTGTGTGCATTGTCTTGCGAGCGGATAGAGGTTCACGGATATATAGGCATAAGCTCAGTTGTTTCGGGGTCGCTGTTCATCACTCCGCGTCAGGAGAGTCTCTTCTGATGCGTCGAAGGCGAAAGCTGAAGCTAAACGTCCGTTAATCCAATTTGGAGTAGTTTAATAAAGTGACGTGCGTCCATAGCGACTACGCGACGGACACCGGACGGACGGGCGGGGTGAAACTGGACCGATGACAACGCTGTGATTCACAAGAGTTGAGGCAAGAAATTAAAAGACCGGCCTCTAGCGCCCCCAGTGTAGAACAAGTTCAGCCAAACTTTGAGGCAGAGCTGTGATAATGGTGCGGCGACCAGTGGACAACAAAGCGCGTTACATAACCTGAAAAAAAATCGATGGACGCATATTTAAACGCTTGATGTGGCCCTGTTACCACAGAATCAGTTATAAGGGCTGTTTTTTTATTAATATGTATGCATAATCTGAAAGCGGAATAAATAAGCTTTCCATTTATGTGTGGTCTATTAAAATAGACAATATTTGGCTAAATCTAAAAAAAGAGAGAGAAAATATCCTTTATAGTCGCCCAAATGCATATTACTACTAAGAATTAGGTATGTTCTGATGGATTTAAAGTTTGACATTTAAAAAGAAAATATTAATGGAAATTTGCTAAAGATTTTTAAATATTAATGGAAATTTGCTAAAGATTTTTAAATATATTATTTTTAATATATATTTTGGCTACTGCTATAGACACGCACATGCTACTTATGACTGTTTTATTTGATTTATTTAAAAAACAGTTGTTACTTCACAACTGGTATAAATAACCATATCTTATTTTACAACAAAGATTTATATCAGATGTAGTCAGACACGGCACAATTAAGCAGGCTTATGTGCCATGTATTTTTTAAATTGTTTTACCGAAGTGAAAACTCTTTTAGTTTGTTGTTGAACATAAAACGACCAGCAGGTTGCGCTAGATTACTGTGCATTTAGTTAACACTCGCGTTAGTTTAGTGCAGTCTCCAGACCAGGTTCATAAGGGAACTGCGAATGATTTATGAGCTCAACAAAAAAAAAGAAAATAAATCATATAAATGATATGTATTATATACATAAAAAATACAAATAAAACAAAATAAAATAAAAACAAATCTACAATCCACTTTATTGCCGTTTTATCTGCAGTAATGAAGCACTAGACTATGTTAAAGTTTATTTATTGGAAATGTCACTAGGTAAGTAAATAATTTACAAATAATTTAAACTGGAGTTCAGCTGCGAAAGACAAACGTCTAATTAAGATCTCTCATGTGCATGATCTTATTTACAGTGTGTGTACAGTTATATTTATGGACAAATGTCTTCCCAGAAGGGAACTAAGTCCAAAACCCTCCCTTTGGGACAGACATGAACGTCCTTAATTTGATAAAAACAATTAATAAATAAAGCATAAATAATGTTTTATTTTTAATACTCTAAGAGTGAAAAGTCTTTAAGGTAAGGCAATTATAAAATACAGAACACAATTCTAAAATAAATAAATGTGTGTGTGTGGATAGAGTTGGCAATACTTGTGTTGGGCATTTGACATTTGAAGTGGCTCTCTTTTTTTTATAGACAAAGTTCTTTTTGTTTTTAAATTCAATGTCTTATAATGTCAATAACGCTGGGTTAAAAATGCTGGGTTTAATACCACAGTGCTGGGGAAAATATGGACAGAACCAGCACTGGGTTGTAGTTTTGACTTGAGGTTTACCATTGATTGTGTAGTCTATCAGATAGTGAAACCAAACCAGTGTCTCTGTGTGTGTGTGTGTGTGTGTGTGTGTGTGGGTGTGTTTGTGACCATCCATTATAGAAAGCATTAATTTGGTGCTATCAATGCATCAATGATGGTGCACAAAGAGCAATTCCAATTTGTTTTTAACAAAGTGATAGAGAAATTATCCACTGCCTGCACCAAGCAAAAAACAAATCCCACATAACAAACGCCTACAGAGACGTGATGCGATGCATCAGTATAAGTGTACAGGGTATTTTAAAGCACTCAGACTGCAGGTACTTGGATGGTAAACAGGAGTGGTGTAAATCACGAGGTCAGTAATATATCTACAACAAAAGACCTGGGAAGCATCGGATACATACACAAAGAGAAAAGAGCAAGAGTATGATGAAAGGAATGTGGGATGGGGGCTGAGAAAAAAAAAAAAAAACATCAACAGGGCAGAGAGAAATTCTTCAGTTTCTGTAACAGTCCTGCATATCAGAAACCAGGGTCACTAAAATGTGTGTGCAAAGATCTATATGACACTAATTACCACCATGGGGAAGGGTGTTAGAAGTCTGTGACTAACACCACGGGTGCTAGTTTTCTGTTCCCGTAGCAACAAAGAAAGACTGTTTTATCTATCTAATCTATATAGCCAGATGACTAAATCTACGTTATGAAAACATGGGTGTGTGTGAGTATATAAGGTATCTGTGTGAAAGTATATAGGCGCTTGCCTTTGTCTTGATTTATGGTTGCTTTTGTATGCTTACTGTTCGTGAGTTATTTCAAACCATTATTTGTCATGTAATTTACATCCTCAATCAAAACCTAACAACATGAAAAATATAATTTTGTCATCCTAAAAGCAAACACTACGCCCATCTTTTTTCTCTCTATCCTTTCCTTCCATCCTGGTACGCTTATGCAAATATTGACCATGAGTACTGTATAAAAGTGGCTTGGTTCCTTCATTATTTTTCGGGGCTGCACTTTGATTTAATTGAGATAATAATTGAAGATCGATTGCTATAGGGAAAAACTAAGGTTTGATGTTTTATACACTTGCATACACATGATCCAGAATTCTTTTCAGTAAGGCATCTATCTTAAATGCATCTGAGCTTGTGTTTGTGTTTGTGTCTCATCTGTTGTCACTCTTCTGTCCGATTGCATGGGTCTGTAAAGATAAGCACATAGCAGCACTGGTAACACATGAGCAGACACAAACACCTGCAAAATCTTTAAACAGAATTGATCACAACATACCATCGATGATTGTTATATGACTCATATTGTGACTCACAATAAACAAAAGTATGTGGAAACCTGGACAGCACAAAATATGTGCATTCCAAAGCTGCACGACTTTCTTCTGTGAAACACAAAAGAGCTGTTTTTAGCCACACAATGAAAGTAAAGTGGGGTCCAAAAGCAACAGGTAACCCCACTGACCGTTTTTGTATATGCCAAAAAAAACAACAACAATCAAACAAAAAAACTGTTCTCAAAATAAATACCCTATATCATTTACTAATATTTAAAAATTTCGATCACTGTAAATACTGTAAACCTAAACACTATTGTATATATTATTGAAGCATTTTAACAGAAGAATTAAGCAAGTGCCTTTAAAAAGAGTTTATATTATTGTTTTAAGTTATTTTTTATTTTAATATTTGATGCTTTCATTTTAAATGTCAGTTTTAGTAATTTAGTTGTGTTTTTGTCATTTTTAGCTATATATATATATATATTTCTGTAGGCCTATATAAAGTTTACAAGTTTTTATTTCAGTTTTGTTTTTAAAATTTTTAAAACTAAAAATAAAATAGTTTTTTTCCCAGCTATAATAAGCCTAAACATTATACCATGATTGCTGTCAGTTGAGCTTAGTTCAAGTTCTAAATGCTTCAAAATTTGTTTACACGATAATTTATACAAGCCAAAACTGTCAATTTAAAGATGTGTTTAGTGGTGTTTATAAATGTACAAGTTTTAGTGCATAAATTAAATATTGTATTATTATTTTGTATAAAATGTTAGAACTTTTATGTTTATCTTTGGAAACCTGACATCGCCTTTGAAGGATTTGAATCATATGGTGTTTGATCCTCAAGAGCAGCTGAGCTGGTTGTATATGAAAATAATGAGCTGGGTCTGTGATTTGGGCAGCACTTCAAAGGCATGTGAAAAACTGTCTCCTCGTTTTAGTCTTCCTCAGAGAACCTTATTAAACATGCAACATGCTCATACTACTTTCGGTCTAATCACCTTTGGCATCTTCTGAAAACAATATCAGTTTATAACCTCATGTTCAGTCAAAGACGTATCCCCACAGACTACTAAACTATTTGCTAATATGCCCCAGAATAAAATACTCTAAAATACAAAAAACACAACAAAAACAAAACAAATGAGATATCATGATTAGATAAAGCTTAGACAAACTGCCGAACTCTGATAGAAATAACTTCTACTAAAACTGGCACTGCTTGTTTGCTTGGTCACAGCACAAGTATTTAAGGTCAAAAAACGTTTAAATAGAGAGATATAGCTCATGTTGGTCTGGCTGTCAGCAGTAACTAATATGATTCATTCTTTTTTACCAAATAAGTCAATTTTTGAGCCGTAGCATCAAGCATTTGTGAGTCCAAGAATTTTCCTTAAGATTGAGATTAAGATACCTCTTGACATGTACAGTTCCTCCCCACTCATAATGCACACGCATCTACATATTCCTAATCTATAGGAAACACTTCCTGTTTACAAGTGAAAAAATAAAATCACATTAAATCACATCCATCAGATAAAATCATTTAGTAAATCTCTTAAGACATTATCAGTTCTACATATAGTCAGTAAACATATTTCATCTACTGTAGGCCTACAGTATTAGCCTGGGCCCGCCTATACTTTCTTTGACGCTACTTTCACTTCGCGAGCAAAGTTAGTCTGGCAAAGCTGCTGTTTTAGAGCATTTCCGTTCCCAAAGAAGTGGGACTAATGAGAAACAAGCTCAACCTCCGACCCGCCTTCAAGTTCCGCCGCTACGCATACGTCATCGTAATGAGTGTTCTGATTGGTTGTAGATTCGTCCAGTAGTATACAGAGGCATCTGATGGACACAGGTTAAGCCCGCTTCCCAGAAGGTGGGTAGTAAGGTAGCTTTGCCAGACTAAGCTAGTATGAGCTTTATAGTCACGGAAGCCAGGCTACTACAGTATATCTCACTGTATCTTTCATTAATTGACATTAAAATTATGGGGGTATCTTCAAAATATAAAACATTTTGATATTATAGATATGTATATAATACATATCTTTACATATATCTGGAACACACAAACACACACACACACACACAAATACTTTTTCAAATGAATTGGGGCAACACACACACTAGTTAATACTCAAACCAGATGGGAAACTGAAAAATAGCCCCCTATTATGAAAGCTCTGTCTCTCTGGATACTGAGTAGCCTATTTGAATTTCAATGCCTCAATACATTTCCCTCTCTGTCCTCTTAATTATGAGCTCAACTTCATTAAGATGGTTTCTAATCTCTTCAGTTAAAAACGATGGCCTAAAATGACTAAGCTCTCACAGCAGCAGCAGTCTAGAGGACCTTTATTCATCCACTTCCACACAACATCATTAAAACATCCTGGATGTAAGATGTGGATGAGGTAAGAAAATTCTCTTCAACTGTACAAAAGGGGAGAGAACAAAACTCACAGCAATGCAGGCGTTCTCATTATGTGTGTTACGTCTGTCGTGTTAAAGCACTTGCTCTAATGATGGCCCCTAGTGTTTCTGCCACTGTTTCTTTGACTATGTCTGGCAACGAAAGAGAGAATGAGTCTGCTTCCAGATGCTTCATTCACTCATTTTTCGAAGTTGAAACTATTACTTGTATCATTAAAGCTTTGTTGTTTGAATGCTGTAGAAAAGAACATAATAAAAGCACCAAATAGTTTACACATATTGACACTCACCTTAGTGCTCACTACGAAATTTAGCACTCAGAAACTTAAGGAGAAATGCACCAGGAGACGAAATGCATTTCTAAAACTGCCCCTCTCCCCCTCATGATGCATCAGAATAGATTACAAATTGCAGAAATATGGCAGATTTTTAGTTTAAAGCATAAATGTTTAAGCTCTGGGTTGTGTATTGAGTATTTCAAGGGAAGTGAGTATATTTTGATATTTCTGGGTATCACTGCAATAAATTATTGCGAAAAGCATGAGCTATACCATTCTATATACCATAAAGAGCAGGATTCAACATGCATCCTGTCTGAAAAATTAATCGTTAAATTGTAAAAAACAAAAAATAAATTAAATAGTTTTTATTTGTAGAAACCTTTTCTTTTGTTTAATTTTACTCCTATCCTGTATAGTCTTTAATAAACAAAAACATGTCAGTGGACAATACTGGTAATAGATTCAATGAATTCAGTAATGAACGTAAATTTTAATTAATAAATAAAAATGAAGGTAAAGTTCAAGTAATCATCTAAACCTCACATGAGCTAACTTAATCCCTAACTAATATTAGTTCTTTATTTCCAACCCATTCTGTTTTATTTGACTTGATGAGAACATTTTATTGCCTTTATAAAGTAAATAACCCACAACACTCATAAACAATCTTCTTTCTGTAAAGTCATTTTAACAATCAGTTAATGCAATAGCAAACATTTCAAGATATACATGTTTAAATTATCCCATAGAGGTGATGAATCAAAGACATTAGAGTTAAGAACACGTGTATATCTATAGCATCAAAAATAGTTCATATAAACTGATTGTTTGTGTATATGGTAGTCAACATGTCCTCATGTTGCTCAAACAAACCAAAATAGAATCAATAGAATAAATTAGTCAGTAAGCAATTGACTGCAAAACCAGAGAAAAAACAGTGTGGTATTTTAAAATGACAAAGGCCCGGTTTCACAAATGGGACATACCTTAAGCCAGGATAGGCATTAGTTTAATTAAGATATTTAAGCAACTTTTACAAAAATGCCTACATTTTATATTAAAAATATTACAGGTGTGCATCTTAACAGAACAAATGACACTGTCTTTTTTTAAGATTTGTCAGGGCAAGATATTTTCATTTTGAGACAGCTCAAACATGCAATTTAGTCTGGGACTAGCTTAAGCCTTGTCTGGTAAACTGGGGGTAAAAGTTTTACTTTATTAGCTTTTAATTAATCAAATTTCAGAGTAAAGACAATTGTAATGTTACAAGAAATGTATTTAAATATGTTCTTTTGATTCTTCTAGAATCCTAGTTTAAACAAAAATATGAAGCAGCATACCTGTTTCCAACATTAATAATTAAGAAGAAATGTTTCTTAAGCAGCAATTTGTATACCTGAATGATTTTTGAAGGACCATGTGACATTGAAGACTGGAATAATGATGCTGAAAACTCAGCTTTGCCATCACAGGAATAAATTACAATTTAAAATATATTGAATATATTGATTTTTGAAGAGACTCAAAAAGTATAACTAACCCAAATATTTGAACGGTAGTGTAAACACTTTCATTATCAGTGTACCTTATAATTATTTAAAAGTAAAGAGTATATTTATTAGTAGATTTAATGACGTGTACATTGTGTTTATATTTTTAGGTAAAGTGAACCAACAAATTGTCTACTTATTTGTGTCTGCACATTAGGCTGTGTATTTTAACATCCAAATTGAACACACTTCAGTGAAACTATAGTAGAACTAATCTGGAGTCAGTTTACATCATGTTAGTTTACTAAATGATCCCCAGATGTTATTTGAGAGGAAGGAGGATCATATCAGTCATAAAGTCACTGCAGTGAGCTGCATGATGCTGCACACTGCTTCAGATTTATGACGGACATTGCCGCATAATGCATTGAGCTAACTGTTTACATGCCTCTTTATTTGGAGGGTGATATTGAGTGTGTGTGTGTGTGTGTGTGTGTGCATGATGATAGATCGGTGGCTGGCTGTGCCACTTAAGAAATGAATCAGATTGTGACCTGTCGAATCTATCCCATGAATCCCCACCAGAGGTTTATCACTATATTGTCTGCCTGACTGACGGCTTTAATACAAGTCACTATATGTAAGCACATTAATAATCCAACATTCAGATTTGTAATCAAATTAATGTTTCCGTGGCAAGTTGTTGCAAAAATGTAACAAAAACATCTGTTTTGCCAAAAGAAAATAAATATAGAATAAATATTTGAATATAAACAGGATATATATATAAACTTTCTTATTTTTGACAAATTTCTATTTCTATTTCTCAATTTTTAATGACATGTTTTAAAAAAAAGTTTCATCACAGTTTGTATAATATGTATTTATTTATTGAGACGAAATTATTTATTTATTATATGTATTTATTAATATGAATTTATTATTGCAATAATGGGTTGTGCTAATCTTGTTCTCAGAAATAAGAATGCAATTTGTTTGTGCTTTTTTTAATTTACAATAATGAGGATTTGATGAGGTTTGCATAGCGGCCATGAAAATAATGTCATTAACAGAAAAACTAAAATCCTAAATAGCTTAATAATCTCTTAAGCAAAATTTCAAAACATATGGAGAGATTTTTTAGCAGGAAAATTGCGATGCCATGTTGTTCGCATTCTGATCCTTTTTTCTGAAATATGTTAATCTGACCATCTCTTTATTTCTGGTTCTTTCTCTCAGGTAGCGGAGACTGATGCTGTGATACTGCGGGAGAAACATACAGGCTCTCATTTGATGCAGTGAAGTGCTCCTTGAGGAAAAACGCAAGCAAAGGTATGGACCAAAACCAATGCATCTCTATTCGTCAAGCCATATGGCACCATGTGTGACAAAAAAGATGTGAAAAAAAAAAGTGTCTGAAAGCAACTGCATTCCGTCAGCCCACTTCGTGATGGCGCAGCTTTTCTCATCGGTATCAGCACAAACAGCACAACTCCAATCAAAAATAGCCTATGAACAGATGCCATGCAGAAACATTTATAGATATTAGTTTCCATCTTTGAAGCTGTGCTTATTAAGTGCAGCCTGCCATTCATCCCTTTATGCAGTAATGAAAAAGATACAGATATTTGAGACAAAAGCTTTAGTGTTAAAGTTACGCAACATCCTGGATGTGGCATTACAATAAATATGCATTTCCTTAGTCAGGTCTGAACTAGTCTGAGCGGATCAGAAAGGGACAGTGTGATATTGCTGTGTAAGCACATGTTTTTGCTCTAGTTTCTGTCTCAGACAGTTGCGATCCGTTTTTGGTCGGCCCATCAAGCTGCCATCAGGGTCACTTCCTTATAACGTATACTGGGGCTCTGTTCTCAGTATTAAGTTTTACAAAGTCTGCTTTAATGAATTTCCCTTTTTTTTACTTTAGCCCAAACAAAAAAAACTTAATATCACAGAACAGTTTAACCAAGAAAAACACTACAAAAAATGATGTACTTTATTTTACTGCACAGCACAAAGCACAGTGTTATACTCCGTTTTGTACATAGGAAACTGCAGCTAGAGAGCTCAAGCTACTGGTAAACCTCTGCACTAGTGTAAGCCGGCAGTTCTTTACCCTCTCACCTCATCTAAACCAAGCACATATGTACAGTGATACCATAGAGAAACGGTTTCACCAGGCTCTTTTAAATTAAGCCCTGCCTTTAAATAGCTGTCAGAAAAAGAGAAGTGTGAAAAGAGCAGACCGATGTTGAACGCAGAGCTGCAGAGCGTTGGTAAGGCTGAGAGGGTTCCTGTGGGGCTGTACGGCACCAGCCGCATTAAGACGGACTCTTCACAGCTGGGCTCAGGGACAGCTCAGGAGGTGGAGTATAGCGGAGGAACAGACTCGGATAAGAGTGGAAAAACTGAGAGGACAAGCAGTGTGCGGCTTTATTAAGGGAAGTCTGAAGAAGGAAGGTGAACATTTGTTGGCTGGTAAGTAAGGGACAGTCATATGTGTCAGGCTGTATGCTTTCTGTTCACGTGACAGATACGGCTGATTAATTATTGGTTTCACTTTTTCAGTGAGAGTTTTGGGGAGACAAAAGATTAAGGGATCTGAGGTTTATCTGAGAGCTTCTGCTGGAATGAGGCGCAAGGGATAACTGTAGATAGATAGACATTTAGACAGACAGACAGATAGATAAATAGATAGACAGACAGACGAAGACATATAAACAGACAGAAAGACTGTTATATACGCTAGACTAGGATTTGGCTGGTAGATGATGAAAGCCTGAGATAGAGAGAAAGTACAGGCGGGAGAGGCAATGTGGTCCAGCCATGGAAACAGGGCTCTACTGGTGGTTGCCAGGAGACAGGCAGAGGGGGATATATTGCCTCTTAAGTGATAAACAGGCTGAGAGGAGCCATCTTTGCATTGTGTGCCATAAGCGAAGGATATGGCTTGATATGAAAGATTTAAAAGCCTAGATATGAAACAGACAGATTTTTATTTTGAACACTGCCAATATACGCATTTGCGTCTCTTGGGAAATGCCATGATTGGCGTCATCATCCGTGCCACAGTAATCCAGCTATTTTATTTCTTCAATGTTTTATATATGCTTATCAGTCCAGCGTTATTCCTCTACTTGCACTGTTTGCTATTCATTGCCAACTGCAGTTGATATTAAGTGCATGCAAACTGATTTAACAAACAAAGCGGTTATGTTGATGGTACATTATATTCTGACCAAGTGCAGTGCAATAACGCAAGAACATTTGTTCTACGCAAATCAGTTTTTCTTTAGTCGTTTAGTGTCTGTTTATGTTATCTTGAGCTGGTTAGCCCCGCCCATTATAAAATCTCATTGGTCCACTTCACATAACTGATCATCTATAAATGTGTCAAGTCACACAAGATTTTCACTTTCAGCATGGACAGTCCAATTTGTTATAAACATCAAGTCACAGCTGGTTAGAACAGGCAGACCTCAGCTATGTGCTACTACGAAGAGTTAGTGTGAGTTCATTTAATATTACCATGCCATTACATTAAGTTAAGTCACACGGTGCTAGACCACCACCAGAAGGTGTTTGTTCCTGCTTATGCAGTTTGTGTCATGACCGCTGCTCTTTTATCAAATGCTGCATTGCAACAAAAACATAGTGGGGAAAAAAAAAGACTAACATAATATTCACATCTTTAAAGGCATACATTAATTTTACCACACTGCCGTAATAAGGAAAATGAGGAATTGTTTTTTGTCGTTGAATTATTTTAGACACAAATACCTATTATTACAGTCTGTCTACAGTATGAAAAAACTAGCATTCTCCAGCATTTCCACGTCTCTTATTACACCATATGACAACATCCAGTGTTTCTGCAGTGAAAATACACACTGACAGTCTAGGAGTCTTGCTAATGAGTATCATCTAGGTTGTATTTCTTTGTACTGTATGTATTTGTCTTCCTCGCCCAGGTTTGCCGGCCATGGGGAACCTCATTAAGGTCCTTGGCAAGGATTTAGAGAACTGTCCTCATTTTTTCCTGGATTTTGAAAGTAAGTGTTTCGCTGGTGTATGGTGTGTGTACGTGTGCTCGGATGTGTATATGTGTGTGTGATTGGAGATGGAGGTATCAGGGTTGGAGCAGGTGTAGGCACACCCTCTAGGTGGATTAAGACAGACAGATTAAGTTTTTGTTTTGGTTTTTGGAAACTGTTTCTTTTTGCTCTCTTCGACTTGTTTCCCTTCATGTATAGAGAGAGCAGGAAGAAGGAGTTTCAGTGTGATCATGTGACCATATCAACATCACCCGAGAATCTCGACACCTAAAGCCCATCCCAAACCCAATACGCCCGGACCCCCATCCCAGACTCCACGCACATTCACACGAACACACACCCCACACCAGACACACGTCTGCCACATCTCCCATGACCCACACGCTTCTCCCTTCTCTCTGTTCCAGGGGAATCATGGGAAATCTCCTGAATCTACTGGCTTGCACCGAACTTGAGCATGGCCCAATAGTTTTCCTTGACTTTGAACGTGAGACCATCAGCTTATTATGTTTTGAGTTTGCTTTTCTTTCCCGTTTGATCATGGTTCCTCCTCATTCACTGTCCTCTACATTTTCACTTCCTTTTCTCCACCATCCCTCTGTTTGTGCATCAATGCCTGGCATTCAAGGGTTTTTCGGCGACCTCGATTTGTGACGTGACTTTTTTTTGCGCTCGTCTCCAGGTCAGGTGTGATCCTCTCAACTAAGGGTCGTTGTACGAATGCCATGCTTTATTTAGCAGTTAGAGTGGGATGGAAAGCATAATCACATAACACTTAACTTATCTCCTCTTTTTCGACCAAACCTTTGCAGACTTGTAAAGTGTGTTGGCTCCATAATCTGTTCCTGTGTGTCCTGTGCATCTGGATGTGTGTGTGTGTGTGTGTGTGTGTGAATGCATTATTAACCAGTCTGAGGATTTAAGGAAGTGGGAATGGAAGCTGCCTATTGAAAGGGGAGCCTCAATTTCCTTTTTCTCTGATGTCGTGTTCCCTTTTAACCCTTACCTAAGCACTTCTCTCCCTCCTGAGTAATCCTTCCTTTTATGACACCTCTAACAGCTATATGCCTAACAACTCCTTTTTTTTATGGATGAAATAAAACTCCTGTCCCTCAACTGTGGGAACCCGGAAGACTTAGAGCGGTTCTTGTCCAGTCTATAACACAAAATATAGGCCGTCGTTCCTTTAAGAATATTTCAGTTGTTTGGAGACGTTCTTGAAGTAATAAGACATACAGTGTAATGCATTCGTCTGTAACACATTATAGGGTTTCATTTTCTTTCAAATATATTGATCTGAATACACCTCTTTTATGATGGAGATATGTATATTTTCTAAAAGTTTATATATATATATCAAAAAGTACAATGTATAATGATGATGTCTAATTATTTCTTAAAAAGCAGTAAAATTATTAATATATTAAGACTTGCATAGTATTTAGGTTTCTTAAAAATATCAGATATTATATTTTAAAAAAATAAAGTTTCCAAGAAACAACAATAAAAAATAATCTATATAAATATATATAAAGTACTTTTCTTAATGACCCTATGGCACAATTTATTGTGAAGTGATATAATACCGATATTGAAATATTGAATATAACAAGCCCAAAAAAAAGGACAAAGCCGCTCTCCCGATCTGTATTTTGTGAAAGCGAAACAATGATCACCTAAGTTACACAGCGCTGGTTTACATTTCTTCAGTTCTGAAATGGGGTTAGTGTGCCACTAATGGCATTCATAAAAATTTAATATCTCAAATACAAGACACAACGGCCCAGGCTTTAAGGCTCCATTCCACGTGATTAACCAAAAGATGTGTGTGGTGCACAACAAAAGTGTGCAAAAGGGAAAGTAAACGTTACATTGCAACTGTAGCAGTGACGCCTGTCTTCTGACTCTGTTGTTTAAAGATCACAGGCAGGAAGAGCAAACAGACCTGGAGGTGACATGACTGGGAGGAGCCATTGACAATTACACTCAAGTGTAGAATGTGTGTTTGTTTGAACTCAAGTATGTTTGCTCAGCTGATAGCACAAACAGCTATGTGTGTATTCAGTCAAGCACTGACAGAGAAAATGCATCAAGGACCTGAATAACTGCTTCTATATACATTACAGCCTGTCTGTTTGGATGCAGGATAAAGTAGTATGCTTGTAAATTTAGGCTGAGGTGCCCTGCTTCACAGATCACTTAGAGAGACTAGAGAAATAGAAATCTGATCTGGCAATTAACAGCGTTTCCCAGAATTCCTGTTGCTTCTTTAGATGCAATTCACTATCAAATTCTGATTGGAACAGGTAGATTTCACCCACAAAAATCCTGTGAGCACACCTCAAATAGGAATAGTTCACCTCTAAAAAGTTTAAATTTGCTGAAATTTTGCTTCGTTTGCTGCTTTATCAGAACAGATTTGGAGAAATGTATGGCATTCTATCACATGCTCACTAATAAGTAAATGGGTGCCGTCAGAATGAGAGTCCAAAAAGCTGATAAAAACATCACAAAAATCCACAAGACATAAATCCATCATTTAAATGTTTAATAATCCACATACAACCTTCCTTTAGTAAAAAAAGCCTACTTTGAAATCCACTTATATATTTGCTTAGTACTCTTATAGACTGCTATCATTTGTATGTTATATTGACTGTTATCAACAGAGCTTGATATTTTCCTCCTGAGATACCGAAAGTTAAATAGAGACGTCCACCAGAGGATGATATTCTGTTTGCTTTCCTGTCTGCCATCATCAGCTTGTTAATCAAATGCTTGATGCTTGCTGTGTTGGAAGCTGATACCACTCTTTAAACCCATCCCAGCCTTGCCAGAATCTCCGTATGGAGCTGCTTCTTCGGCCTTGGCCTTTCATCGACATTTCCCACCAGAGCTGTTAATATCAGCCCTAACAAATCCTGACACACACCGACACAACCCAAATCCTCCTTGTGTACTTCCGACTCACAATAACGCCATCATCATTACCAGATTAATCCATATGGATTTATGGTTCCTATCTTTCAAAGCTGGTTGGAAAGCGCTTTCCCTCTCTGGGTGCCAAAAGATGATGATAATCCAATGTTAGCACCAAATTAACTCACACCATGAAGCTTTCTTATCGTTATTGGTCCAGTTTTCTGATATAACTCTGACTGGTTGAATCTGATCCAAATTATTAAAAACAAAACCCATCAGGACAAGTGGAAATGATACCAGTGCGATAGTGTGATAAAGGTGATCTATAACTCAGGTTGGCCGAAGAATTGAAAGAGGACTGTGTATGTTTGGAGCATTTACAGTATGTCTATCTGTTATATTCTGACTCGACTCTGACTTCTGCCCACAGATGCTCAGCCCACAGAGGCAGAGACAGCTGTGTGGAACCAGGTTAGTGCCGTGCTGGAAGAGGCCCATGGGATACTGGCGGAGTTACAGTCTTACAATGGAGCAGGACAAGAAATAAGAGAGGTAGGGCTATTTTTGCATTTATTAGTTGCGCTTACCTTTGCAAAACCTGCTGCTACAATGCTAGATTGCTCTTGCATGTTGCTAGGTTGTGTTCTGAGAGGTTGCTTACTCATCCAAGTCAAAATATTGTCAAACAAGCTTTTACTGTTTTATCATATATTGTAAATATTGTAAGCCTGATTAGAAAAGAATGCATGTTTTGAGATATCATGCATGTATAGCACAATTGTTGTAGGCAAAGATAAGATAAGTTAGATACAAAGCCAAAAACTAATTTGTCCGGTCTTTTGTTCAGAAATTTAAAAAATCAAGAATAAAGTAAAAGCTATCATTAAAATATCAATATGACATAACTGGTTTCTATTTTAACATACAATATTATTCAAGATTTTTTTTTAAATGAAGTATCTGATGCTCCCAAAGTCTGCATTTATATTACTTAAAATACAGTGAACACATTAATATTAACAAATACATTAACAGCTGTTTTGTATTTGTGTACATTTAAAAAAATGTAATTTATTCCTGTGATGCAGAGCTAAATGTTCAACTTCATTACTTCATTCTTCCGTGTCACATGATCCTTCAGAAATCATTCTATTTTGGTTGCAGCTGAAACATTTCTAATCAATATCAATGTTGAAAAAAGTTGTGCATCTTTATAGTTCTATGGAAAGATTTTTTTGAATATTGTTTTTCAGTCAATATGAAGATGAAAGATCAGCATTTATTTGAGAAACCATTTGTAGCATCATAGATTGTTTTCCTTTGACTTATGCATTCTCACTGAATACATTTTTTTTGTTGTCACTGTATATGAAATATCTCTCTGGATTACTTAATAATGCCATAGAGTGATCATATATTTTTGTATGACTGTTAATCTGGATATTTCACTGCCATACATGTCGATGTACTGATGCTACTTTCATGAATGGTGAACATAAAATCTTTTATAGATGACTAGAAGCTCAGAAGTATCCAGTTAAAGCAGCTAAAACCTTATCCAAAGTGACTTTTTTTAATTAAATTAAATTTGAAATGGATGTAATTTGTAACATTATACACATCTTTAATTTTACCTTTGACCAATTTAAATAATTCTTGCTGAATAAAAGTATTAATTTCTTTTAAATAGGTTTGTAAAAAAGTGTTTCTTTTCTTTTTAAATTTAGTTAAGCTAAATTTTGTGATGTTATAATTTTTTTTGTTTGCCTTATTATTTGTATTTATTATTATTTGTATTATTATTAATACAAACCCCAATCTAAAAAATAGTGTTGGCTACCATAGAAGGATTCACTGATATGTATTCAATTTACCTGTTATAAAGCACCTGGGCATTAAAAAGCATAAGGTTTGAGCAGTTTTCAATCATTCTGGTCCATAAACAGCAAACTTGCAGTAGTTATTCAGCTGTGAATGTTTGGCATTGCTGAATAAAAGCCTACAGATGACCTTGAGTTTACGGTCAGTGTAAATGAAGGTTGTGGTTTGATTTTTTCTCGCTTTCTCGTCTTCCTCTCCAGGCGATCCAGAACCCCAACGACCTCCAGCTGCAGGAGAAAGCCTGGAATGCAGTCTGCCCCCTAGTGGCCAAGCTCAAGAGA
The DNA here is from genome assembly GCA_032353835.1 of Enteromius viviparus. Lineage (NCBI taxonomy): Eukaryota > Metazoa > Chordata > Actinopteri > Cypriniformes > Cyprinidae > Enteromius > Enteromius viviparus. The sequence continues at coordinate 11,870,644 of JAUCNO010000353.1, forward strand.
TTCTATGAATTTTCTCTCAGGCTAGGTAAGTGGGTGGCCATTGTTTTCCAATTGTCTTTTTTTACAGTCATGTAATGGGCTTTGCGTGCACGAGTCGTCCAACACGCTGACCGTGCGTACAACGAGTGCTGCAAGCATCCGTTTCTGTCCTCCTCTGCAGCTGACCTCGTAAAGAGTTGGCATGGCAACCGCGGCAGCAGAGCGTAGAGGAGGCTGCGTTTCTGCATCTCATGCTCGCTGACAATTCAGTATACGGTTCGCAATAGTCGATCAGCTGCCTCTTTTTTCACAGCAGTGCTGACTAGCGAAAAACGCAGATCTCCGGCCAGACAGATAACATGCAGATAAGCTTCTCTCTGCCAAGGTATGGCAGTGACTCATGAGAAAAAGAGGCCCCACCCTCCTCGGTCCTGCTATCCGCAATATCTGGTCCCTGGCTGATAGAGTCAAGTTTCTCGGTAGGCCTCCAGATAAAACATATCAGCTTCTTATTTATAGTATTGCTGCTGCATATTTAATGAGAGGAAAGGATAGCTCCTCTGGAGACATGCTTAGGCATACTAATGACATTCAGACATGCCTTAGCTCTCACGGTGAAGCTGTACATCCTCCAGTCACCGAACAAGAAAACAGCTTTAAACAGCACATCACTATGATAATATTAATGCAGTGATGAGACTGCATTAGCACTGCTTATAAAATGTCTTTCTGAAATACTTGATTTAATAATGCCATCGAGTGGTCATATATTTTATATTTTATATAATGATGATATGTGACAATATCCTGATGCTGCTTTCATGGCTGTCATACATTGCAGTATGGCCTATAAGAACTTCAATATTTATTGCAATCTTATTGAGGACTTATTGTTACTGTTATTATAGAAGGCATGTTCCTATGTTTGCAAAACTATTACAGTAGCAATAATATATAAAGGAATTTAAAGAGATAATCAATTTAAACTAATATCGATATTTCATATTTACAGCCAGCTGGTCACTTTATTCTCTATTAACACATTTGTTTGGAGTTTGATTATTAAATGTGTTTTAAAAGCAGCCAGAAACAAGCATTAATGATCCCGGTCATATGCTGCAGTTGGAAGTCATTAATGCTTGCATCAGCTGCAGCTTCCAACGTTCTCCAGTATCCAGGCAACACTGACGGGATCACAGGTTCTAACGATAAATTGCAGCAATTACAAAAATACAAAAGAGAAGCATTAGAGGTAAACACAATGGTTACTAAGTGCTAGTAACCATGGAGATCAAATACACGTATTGCAGTGCTGCGCCTTTACTTACATTATGCAGGTATGCCGTTGCCAATCAGATTAAAGGCCAAAGGTGTGATGATATAAAGCTTGAATTTGAAAAGACAAATCTGTGAGGGACAATTAAATCTGTAATCAATATGTTTGCAGAGAACGCCCTGCGGAGTCTTTTGGAGGCCCTCACTAGCCCACCTTACGCTCCCATGCAGCATCTGGAGAGAGAGCAGGCCCTCGCCAAACAGTTCGCGGAGATCCTGCACTTCACTCTCAGCTTCGATGAACTCAAGGTTTGCTCACTTTGATTTCACGTGGCACATCTGAAATATTTAGGTTCTGCATTCAGTCAAGACTCTCGCACCGAGTCATGTTGAGTAAAATGTCTAAATGGCAACACTGTTAGCTGCATGGTCTGTCTTCGAAGTGCACCCTTGAGAATGGACATCTAGGAAATAAATCTTCCCAGTGAGATGCATGATTTGCCTCAACATTTCTCTCACTATATTAAGTAGAAGTCGACATGATCTATAATAGAGGCCGCTTCTGACATTTCTAAATCCTGTCTTCACTAGATGACAAATCCAGCCATACAGAACGACTTTAGTTACTATAGGAGGACCATCAGCAGGAATCGGCTGAACAACCAGCAGGTAAGCTCATAATCTGCTGCAATTGATATTACGACACTGAAAATAATTTGGTGTGGAAGCCATTTTTTACTTAGAAAATGCTAGCAAGATTCACAAACAGTACAAAGGGAAACACTGAATTAAACATGAAATCTCTGACAAAAGAAGTCATTCGTTTTTAGTTAAAGCTGGTGACTTCATTTGAATGATGATACTTGCCACTCATGTGATCTGCCTCATGGCACAGTTTTATAGTTTGAGCTAATCATTGTTAGTGTGTATTCCCCCTGAAGGTAAATGTGTAACAGTTATTATGACTGTCTGAGCAGGGAGTGCATTTATATGGAAAGGTTGATGTGTTACTTAAGAAAAAGCTTAATCATCTGATGCAATATTTTGCATTTGCATTACAGTTGGAAGCTGAGAATGAAGTGAATAATGAAATGGCCAATCGGATGTCGCTCTTCTACGCCGAAGCCACACCCATGCTCAAAACTCTGAGCAATGCCACGACTAAGTTTGTGTCGGAGGTAATTTATCATCTCTCGAAGTCTTCTGCACATGTGGGATAGTTCAAAAAATACTTACTGTTGTTCCAAACCTGTGAGCTTCTGTTACACAAAAGGAGAGATTTTAAAGAATACTGGTAACCAAACAGTTGATGACCCTTTAATGAAGAGTAGCCTATGTGTAACCTTACAATGTCAGGGGAATATAGAAAAAAAGGGACAAAAACAGTTTGTATTGGTTTCAATTTGACTTTTTTATATTATCTCCAAATACATTTTAATGTTAGTTTTAATTTATTCAATGTAGGTATTTTTTTAATCATTTGACTTCCTAATGGTGAAAACAAAAAAGTTGTTGCCCTCCAGAGGCTCGTACCGGTGTTCATTTCCATGCATTTTGCAGAACAAGACTTTGCCAATTGAGGACACCACAGATTGCCTGAGCACTATGGCCTGCGTGTGCCGTGTCATGTTGGAGACTCCGTAAGTGCATCCAATTCAAAGTTTAAAAAAAAAATGTTGTGATTATTTGAACATTTATTAATGTCAGTTATCCAGAATACATTACATTTTGCTTGAAGTGATCACTATTTCCTGTCCAAAGGGAGTACCGGTGCCGTTTTACTAACACAGACACCATGCTGTTCTGCATGCGTGTGATGGTGGGCGTCATCATCCTTTATGACCATGTTCATCCAGTGGGTGCCTTTGCCAAGACCTCCAAGATCGATGTAAGGACACCTTGTGAGAATTTGTGTCATATATTCACTTCACTATGAGACTAGTTGGTTTATAGTCAAACTGCAAAACCGGTCTGTTCACCCTGAAATAATTTACTCACCTCATGTTGTTCCAAACCTGTACGACTTTATTTCTTCTGCAGAATATAACGAAAGTGAATGGGACTGCTTAAAATTTGTAAACTTTTACCAAAAATGATTCTGATGGTTAAAGCTGTATTATAGCTTTTGTCTGATATATTATGGATAATTTTCATCGTCATTATTCCAACCCTCAGTGATCCTTATTAGAAATATTTCTAATATGGGGCTCTATTATTGGGGCTCAATTATTAATAATGGGAATTATTTCCAATATTGAATTTTGCAGCTTAATTTTTTTGACATTTAAAGGGTTATCTGATAAATAAAAACATCAGTGAACTGTATTATTTGCAACGTAACATTAGAATTTTTTTTTTTACATCAAATAAAAAGTGTCTTGGGGTTTCCACAACCACATTAAAGGGTTACGGTAAAGCGTACGGTATTTTTGTGCAGCGATATCTATTCGTCTGCAGTGACGAATTTGTTTAATAAAGTTATTTTTGATTTCTTTGCATACAAAACATATTCTTATCACTTCATCCTACCGTTACGGTTGAAGCACTGATGGCAGATGGAGTATTCTGACGATGTCTTTCATACTTTTCTGCACCTTGACAGTCTTAATTGTAAGTGGGACAGTAACAACCCTCCCGGTTTTCATCCAAAATATCTTAAATTGTGTTCTGAAAACAAACAAAGCTTTTACGGGTTTGGAACGACATGGGGCTAAATGATTTAATAATGATTAAAGCAGCATTGAAATATAACGAGAGCCGTTTATATTAGAGCATAAAAGATACTGAAAGTTGCTGAAGGGTCATGTGACACCGAAGCCTGGAGAAATGATGCAGAAAATTCAGCTTTGCCATTGCAGGAATTAATTATTGCTTTAATCATATTAATATTTCACAATATAGCTAGTTTTACTGTATTTTAACCAATAAATGCAGCTTTGGTGAATAGAAAGAGACTATAAAATATATATTTTTTTTTAAAAACCCCAGCACACTTATTTCACACAGTTCATCACTAAAAGCTATTTTTGTGACTTATAGCCGCAGGTAATGTGGCCTACTTTTAGTGGTATTTATTTGTCATATTGGGCCTATTTCTTCATTTTATAGAAAAAAAAGCCGCCCGTGTGATTCTACCTTACTTCTAAATCTAGAGCAGCGCTAGAGGGGTTTGTGGTGGATCACGTATGCTTTTTTTGGGTGTGTGGGTGGGCGTCCATGATCACAGTCAGGGGTGAGGGACAGAAAGGGGTGACCTTTCTTTTAAAGCTGTGCTTTTACATGCATGCGTGTGCGTTTTGCAGATGAAGGGCTGCATCAAGGTGTTGAAAGAACAGCCTTCAAACAGCGTGGAGGGACTGTTGAATGCACTGAGGTGAGTATGCAGTGCAACTCTTTCCAAAAAAAAAAAAAAAACAAATGTGCAAGAACATGCATTACCTAAAAGCTTCTCTTTTACCCAGGTATACAACAAGACATTTAAATGATGACAGCACCTCTAAACAAATCAGGGCCCTGCTTCAATGAGAATGAGAAAGAGTGACCGCAGAGAAAGAGACTGACTGTCAGAGAACAAACGACGATGGCTGGCAAAACCTCTGAAACCTGTTTGTTTACAAGAGCAAAATGCAACTTGATCTCAAATTAAATAAGATATTCTAGAAAAGAGAAACGAATATGAAAATAAAGAAATAAATATATATATATAGAGAGAGAGATTGTTGATGGTTCATCATCGTGTGTCATTTTATAAAAGCAGGAAAATAGAGATATATATGTATATTGAAATTCAAAAAGCAAACAAAACTACCCGATACAAATATAAAGGTCTTACGAAAACGTATTAAACTTTTAGGAACCAAATTAAAACCGCCAACAAAATGGTCCATATTACTAGTTACGTCTGAGAGTATTTTTGCACACTTGAAAAGCAATCCCACTTCACAGGAAAGACTTAAACGTGGCTTGAAACCGTGTATAGTTAAGATCCATTTTCATGCGTTTTGCCTCATTATCCTCGATTATGCCCCATCTGATGCATTCTGGGAATCGTGGTTTTCCTGATAAAACTGCAGTCCATGGCATTTTCTCTATGGTGCGAAGTCTGTTACAGAATAAATGTAAAGATCACATACTTGAGACTCATCTCAACCGCGTACTATAGTATATAACCATCTAGCTGTATATATTCGGAAAGCACAGGATAGTTTTGTAAAGAAATGAAGCGTTTTGTTAGACTTCTTCACTAGTGCTGTACAGCAATACAGGCGACAACTGCGAACACGATCATTTGATATGCCTTCAAAACAATGTAAGAGACGTCGGATAATGCTAACAGCTCGTCTGAGGAGGTCAAAGGCCAGTTGTACATATCACGAGATGAACAATCCTTTAAATAGCTCGATTTTTTTTTGCTCTAAATGGAGCGAGTAAGCCATGAAACTGTAATTCAGACGCAAACACACATTCTGCCCTGTGCCATAGCTGCTTTCCATTCAGAGTCCACATATTGCAAAACACCATCTGTAGAAAGCGAGGAACAAATAAACCAAATCGATGTGGATTTGCTTTCCTCTGTATCCAAAAGCAAATCATTGCCAAACGACACTGCGACATTGCCTTTTAGATAAATAGAAGTGGTGCGCTGTGTGACGTCCGAGTGATTCGTTTTGTCATGAACACAATCTAAATCTTGAGATACGTTATATACACTTCGAAAACTACCGACTTGAAGCTGCAAAGCACTTGGTGTAAATAAGAGTTTTCTTGTGGAATCTTATGAGGCCTAACCAGATGTTCAGTAGAGGTTGTTTCTGTTAGAATCACAGAATTAAAAAATATATATATGTGGGTTGAAGAACAAAAGAATGAATCAAAAAGATTACCGCGACAAACGCAGTGCTGTATTTTGGGTGTCTCTCGCCATTAGTCGAACTTGATTTGATCTTCTAATACGTTTTCTATATAGAGCTCTGTTGCAAAACAAAAGCTCTGTATGAATATATAGATGGCATGCTGTAAAAGTTCAGACAAGACTGTAAATACGGTGTTTTTATTCATTTTTAATTGTTCGGTGAATCTGAATTGGGTATGTGTTGTCTCTAAGAAAACCATGCGTTTTGGCTTGGACCATCAGACTTGCCGTAGACATTTGTTCCAGATCATCAACTTCATATCAGCGGGGAGTTCAAACAGGGCAGGGAGGGGGGTGGGGGGTGGGCTGTCCATTTGCTTGTTATTTTGTACATTTTGTGCAAGAAATAAACTTGTCATTTACTACATTCAACATGGCGTTTTTGTCATTGACTTGAGCTGCTCTCTTAGACTATTCTTTCCATTAAAAGATGTTTCCCCTTCAGCATCAAATGAAGCACAGAATGCATTTCTGAACAAGGTCAGTCTTCTGGATGATGAAGTTTTGACTCGCACAGATTGAATGAGCTGCTGTTTTCTGAGAACAGTTTTAATGCAATACACCATTAGCAATGCAATAATGTCATGCATTTGTAACAAAACACTTAATTAGCAAGGAAAATTAAAATTCATTAGTGTGATTTCTGAAGAATCACGTGACACTACTGACTTAAGTATTGATACTGAAAAACACAATAGCTATTCAGTTTAAAATATACTGAAAAGTGCAATATTTCCTATTTAATGTTAATAAAATACTATAATAAATGCACCCCTAAGAGACAAAAAAAAAACCCATTCCAAAATCTTTTTTAAAGCATTCAAAGCAAAGTAAGAATACGGGTATAATATGTATATTTTCACCCCAAAAAATCTGATTCAACAAACAAAAAATACTGTAGCAAGAATTATTTTAAACCTAGGTGATCATTTTGCACACAGATGTTGTTTTTATTTTTTATTTCAATTTTCAAGTACAATGCTTGTTAGCATGAATATAACTAGCATATTATTGTTTATTATTAGCCTACTTATAAAGCACATATTAATGTCTTATTCTGCATGACTATATTATAGGTGGCTTAACACTAATAAATATAACCACTACCAAAAAAAAAAAAAAATTTTTTTTGCCATTTCCAAAAACATGACTTTTTAAATGCAGCACTCAGCTATAGTGTATTTAATTGTGACATCCAACCACAAGGGGGCAGCAACGTACTAAAATTGAGCCGTCTCGTCAATACTCGCAGCCCTACAGTATCAAGGGGCGCTAAAATCTTTATACCTTAATTTCAGCTCTTATTAAAAGATTTAAACCCACATATTTCATGTGTACATAAATGTTACCACGTCTTTACAGAAGCCCCAGGAGATGAAAGTCAGTGTGTGTGGAGTTATTACTGGAAAGGTGTGAAAATAGTTAAGAAAACGGGACACATATGATTCATAACAAAGGTCTTTGTAAAAAAATAAAAATAAAAAACAAAAACCAGAAGAAAAGAACTCTTCACAATGTTTTTCATACTGTAAACACAGGTTGTATTTGTGTTGTGACACATTAACCAATTAAGTAATGACACACACAGCTGTCTAACGATTTAACCACTTGGTTCTTGAATGCACCCTTAATGTAATTACAACTGAACAAGCTAAAGTTCTCTATAGTCATTGGTTCTGCATTATTCATAGCTGGATTAAATGTTTATTGCAGCCTCAGTACCTTTGTGCATTGAAGACTCTCATCCATCTGAAAATAAATAATTTATCAGTGACTGATTATCCTATCATAAACTGAGCTGACATGTCTAGACACGTCCAGTGCTGACCCAGTACACATACAGGCAGTCCATCATCTCACATCTGTCCATTGAGACTCTGAGAAAGCTAATCACCCTTCCTGAAGATGACGTGTTTTGGACCAGGATGTGCCTTTAGCTGTATTTTTAAGAGTTTTCCAGGTAAATTGAGCATTAGGTAGACCGTTACCAGGTGAACAAACCGTCCCAACACGAAGCAGACCATGAGGGAAGTAAAGTGTGAGATTTTGTATCTGGAGGGCATGGACCCTGTGACAGTTACCGGCTGTGTTTTATGACAGGGGCCCTTAAGGGTTGATGGGAGCGTGCATCTGTGTCATTTAACTGTGCTTGATTAGCCTGCTTTATCAGTACACTCCCATAACTCCCAGTCGAGGTAACTAACAAACGTAGTTATTGTGTGTATCCTTTTTCTATTGTTCAAGGGAAATCTTGGCACGGGACTGTAATGAAGTGCGGTTATATTCCCTAACCGTCATCACCTCCACCTGCCCTGTCCACACCCACACCAACTGTAACAACAGAGCGGTTACACAACCTATCAAAGCCAAAACATTAACATGAAGGCTATGCTTGCTCTGTGTCTAAAAAGAAACAAGGTAAAAGTAGCTTTAAATGTAGTAAAAAATTATTAATTATTCAAAAATGACTACTGTAAGAACACACAACAGACTACACACCAACCTACACATAGATATACAGGTGTATGTATATAGTTATACAGAATATAATGCATCTAATATATAATAAACAGTAGTCAACATTTGAAGTGAACCAAAAAAGTTCACCAAAGTTGTCCTAAGACAAAAATAGGTATTGTTTTTGATTTTAGGACAACTTTGATGAAAGGTTTTGATCCACTTTGAATGTTGACTACTGTATATATTATAAAAATACATTTAGTTTTTAAGTTAGTTTTTCTTAGTTTCAAATTAGTATTTAAACCTTCACATAAAGAATATAACATGTTTTTAAAAGTATATATAAATTAATATGCATAGCCTGTAAAAAAACCTAAGTTGTTACAATACATAGCCTAATAAAATGCATTTTGATGAAAGCATTGCTAAATGCTTTAAAAAATGATGAACCGTTTTAATTGCAATTTGTGTTATATATAAGTTTTGGTACACACACACACAGAGTTCATTATGAACTGGCATATTCACAACTTACATTCATTATTTATGGAAAAAAGTCTGTAAAAAAAAAAAAAAAGTACTTTTGCATTCTATGAAAGCTAAATTACTTAAAAATGTGCAGTTTTGAGTGAAACGTTCCTTAAATTCCTGTGCATCTTTGACTGTTCAGATTTGATTCTAGTGTTAAAGCACAAGAACTCTTACTGCAAACTGAAAAGACAAGGCTCCCTCTGAGGTAACGCTGCAGAACACTGAGAAGTCTACAACAAAGACCGTCTCTCTCAGGGCCAACACAAAAAATTCATACAACCTTAACTTCAGAAATCTATTTAAGAACAATTGAAAGATCATTCATCTTTAAAACCTAACTGACAAACTTACAACAAAAAAAAAAATTTAAGAGCTCTGCGTGCAAATTGCACAATAAGGAACATAACACCTTTACATGTAAGCCTAGAAATAACAACACAGTTGTAAATACACATGGTAAACTCTTTAACCTCACACATTAGTTCTTTGTTACTTATATTAGAATTTTTACAGACAAAAACATGCTATGAGAGCTAGAGTTTCAAAAGTTATATAACATGGAACATAAGGCGAGACAGTGTGCTTAGATAAGTCATCTTTATGAGCTGAGGGGTTATGAAGCCTTCATTCTAGCACTGAAAGAGTTAACTGTGCTGCAAACTGCAGAATGCCCCTCCCACCCGGGCTTATTTGCATATGAGCATTTGGCGGGAAATCCTCCTCTCTGCACTCTGTCTTTGTGCCAAAACCCCTCCCTCATGGCGGGATCTGATGGCGGGAAAGCGAGCGCGCTAAACTGCAGCTAGAGTGCAGCAGACCGGCTCTGGCCACGCCCATCCCTGTCTCCCGCGGCAACCGGTGGCCAACGGCCCCGCCGTACCCAGGCAACCACTGAAAACATTCAGCCTTGATCTAACACACAGGCGCTAACATACACGGCTTGAGGAAAGAGATAGTGTTGAACAAATACACCCATATAAAGACGCGTACAGTAGACCGCTATGCCACACATATCAGAAACACACACAGCGCTGTAGGGGTTAAAGGGACTGTTCAGCGCCCACAATTGTTCTGTCCCTAGTTTTGGCGCGAAACGAGGTGGAAAAATAAAAGGTTATTTTAAAGGGGGGAATAAAACGAGGAGGAAAGGAGACTGTAGAGCTGTTATTTAAGACGGACGTTGCACACAGAGAGTGCCTTTTACGGCATATTGACCCATATATTGACAAAACTAAACATAGACGGTGGGGGGGGGGGGGGTATATATCTTCAATCTCAAGGCTGCGAAAAACTGCTTTCCCCTCAACCGTCTCTGTAATACACCGCCTATCTGCGCAGCTGAGAGATTTTTGGCGGGATTTTTGCCGGCTTTAGTCTGCTCGCGCACATATTCTTTCATAAACGAGTCATTCCAGTTATGCTGTTTGGGCTGTGTAACTTATTAAAATATGGATGTGTTGTAATTTAAGGAAGTGCTTCTAAAACACGGTACTTTCAGAAATTTGATATACTCAAGCTCATCGTTTTTTTATTACATCCTATTTACACAATAAAAGCTGCTCATGGAGATCCTTTGTTTAATTGTTAATTGTTTAAAAATAGCTAATAGTGCAGGGTGATGGGTTTCAACTAGTACAACCTTGTGTGTTTTTAAAAGTTTAGAAATTACCTTTATTCATCTACTGAAAGAAAGGATTTGTTTTGTTTAAAATTCCATAAAGTGTAAATAATAAAAATATATGAGTATTTAAAAAATGATAAAGGGGAATACCTAAAATATTTAAATATAGGATCAAAGAAAATATTTAATTTTATTTATAAATGTGTAAATGTCTCAATTGTGATATATTTTTATATACATGCTTATTGTTTATAATAATAATTATATGTATATATATATAATTTATTTCAATATTTAAACAACCTTTAATTATACAGAATATATAGCTGGTTATAAACCTGTAGCTCACAGTCAGACTATTTAAGACTATTGAAAAAGATATTTAGTTCCAAAGGCATACTGTTACTGATGTTTGCGCTGTGATGTCACTTTCTGGTTTTGTTAACAGGAAAACAAACAGGATTGAAAGTGATATTGAGAATGCAGGAATTTATTTTAAAAAAAGAAAGCTATACATAAAACCCTGTTATCAAACGATTGTTCACCAAAAAGTAATATATCTGTTATTTAACATCCATTCACACCAAAGGATAAAAAATTATGCATAAGGTCTATATCTTTAATGCTGGAGAAACATGTGCAGAGTCATCTTTAGAATAACTGTTAAAGAGTAGGCTACTATGCTGTTGAAGTGGATTTACAAATTGTATAATGAAAATATAATAAGTGCCTTAACTCTCAGAAAACGTGGAATAAGGTCAGATTATCATACCATCATGCACTAAAAATAAAAAGAGAAGAATGTATAGTGCTAAAAAAGTGGCAGAGCTACATGTATTTTCCAAAAATATTGAAAATTTAAAGGAAAAGTAGTCAACATACTATGAGGGCAAAAAGACACTTTCTATATGAAACCATGATCTCCACTGGCAAAAACTAATTTTTTTACTCGCTTTTTACTTGTAATCACTTTCAAAATAACCTGATGAACAAAAACACTGATAGTATAACAGAATTCATCCTGCTTCAAAGAACCAGACATGTGCATATTATAAACAGTGCATTATTATTTGGAAACGAATAGTTATTATCTTCATAGACATTCTTAATAGCCACATTCTAATGTTCTAACTCTAATTATTCTTATTACAAACCTTTTCAGCAGGACACAAATGACACTTTGAAGAATTAATGTAAGGTGTGTGGACAATAAAAGTGGATGGTGACTCTTTAGGTCCTCCTTCCTATAGGCCTTATGCAAATGCACCTATGCTGAAAATTGTAGACCCCTTCACGATTTCAAAGTGAGAACTTACTTATTGACCTCATTGTGCACAGGGACCTCATACACACACATATATATATATATATAAACACACACACACTGTACATATTAAAAAAACTGGGGACCAGCTTTTTTTGTTAACTGCGTAACACCTGTCAGACAAGCAAACGACTTTAAACCAAAGTGCTAATTTAAACCAATGAGATGAAAGTAAACTAATATACTTTTCATTTAGTAGGCTATAAAAATACATAGATTGGAAACTGCAAACCAACTGAATAGTAGGAATGACTTAACAGTATTGTGGTATGAAGAGAATGTGACTGGGCACAAACGAGTGTTTCCATTCCTTCAGCTGTTTTTCCCACACTTTCTAGCCGCAGGCCAACAATCATAACCAGACCAACCGCCACACCTGCCTTACCTCATCTAGTCCACATTCAACACACACTCCAGCTCTGTCCTATTAAATTATTATACTAGGCTATATATTTGCATTAATGCCAAAGAAGAACCATTTTTGTCTTCTCAAAGAGCCACTTACACAAATGTCTTACTGATAATAAAATGCATGCAGAATACAAAGCATAGGGCAAATTCCGGTTACGATATCCTATGTGTTCATGATGCAAATTATTTTTAATACGTGCAAAGGCCAAGTGGTACTCTGGGGAATTGGGGGAAAACCAGCTCTGTGAGTCACAGTGGGCGTATCTTCCAGCTGAGCGCCTCTCATCCTGTCTCTGGGAAAGGGTTCAGTGGGCCACTGAGAAAACAGGAAGTTCTGGAAGAGAGGAGCTGCGCTGCTCAAGGAAGGGGGGAAAAAAAGTGCAGGAAAAAACCCACTGCCCTCGGATTACATAACACGGCAGGAAATCTGCAGAGCTGTAACAGTCTACGCCAAAGTCACACGAAACTCAGCATCTGGATGCACGCGCACGCTCTTACACCACATTAATATGCAAATCGGCTTCCAAAAACGGTTTGGGTTCATACTGTTCCCCACCGAGACATTTTTTAAGTGTGCAAACACAAGGTAATTAAGCTCACTCATAAAGGCGCCCACTTAGTAAATGCGTCTAAACTGCACTCTTTGCCCTCAGTTTCCTCGTAATAGCAGCAGCATTCTCACAAGGACAGACACGCACACATAAAGCAGACAGCGGAACCTCAGATGTCTCCCTGCAGGCCCCTCACTTCAGATCAGTGGCATGCGTCCTCTCTGACCTAGCTGTAGAATGAAGTATTCCACTTCGCATTGCCAACACGCGTCTGCTTCACCCAATCAGAGAGCGGAATGCTCTGACACCTCCAGAAAACGCTGGCTTTTATTTACACGTGACTTTTTAAAGCAAGTTTCTGCACACTTCTGAGTCAGTACACTGCCAGAACTAGCAAAATTGCAATAATATGCAGCGAAATTATAAAACAGCTGCATAAATATCAAAGGATGCTTGTTCGGGATTGGTCAGTCGTAGCACACTATCAAACTGCTTTATGTGACTGCTAAAATTATATGCTCTTCTCACATGATTAATACATTTCTTAAGTATTTTTATTAGATTTAGTAAAAGCTCTTATTCAAAAGCGACTTACAAATGAGGACAATAGAAGAAATCAAAACCAACAAAAGAGCAATAATAACCAAGAGCTATGACGAGTTTTGGTTAGCCCAATTATATATAATTTAGTAATTTATGGAAAATTTTGTAAAATAATGAGATTATTTAATGGCAGGGTTAGGTTTATATATTTATAATTGCGGTTAAATAGAAATAAAGAAATAGATTATATATATATATATATATATATATGTGTGTATATTATTGAACAATGATAGAATATTAATACGATAAAAAAAGAAGTAATATTCTGATTCTAATAAGTTCTAAGTTAAATCAAACCAAAAATGTTTTATGTAACTAATATCATATGGACAGTATAT
>JAUCNO010000353.1:11884751-11906776 GCA_032353835.1 Enteromius viviparus
TTAAACCGATGCATCGCATCGTTAACTTTTTAAGACGATGCACCGAGCGAATCGGGGAATCTTCCCATCCCTAATATTTACACTATTGTTAAGGTCTGAAGTACTTTGAAATCTGAAGTAATGATGCTGAAAATTACCCTGGCTTCCGCGACTAAAGCTCATAGTAGCTTAGTCTGGCCAAGCTACCTTACTACCAGCCTTCTTGGAGGCGGGCTTAACCGGCGTCCATCAGATGCCTCTGTATACTACTTGACGAATCTACAACCAATCAGATTGCTCGTCTCTCATTGGTTCCCACTTTATTGGGAATCTGAAATGCTCTAAAATGGCAGCTTTGCCAGACTGACTTTGCTCGCGAAATTGAATATAGCGTCACAGGAAGTATGGGCGGGCCCAGGCTAGCTGAAAATTACATTTACACAGGAATAAATTACATTTTAATAGATTATTATAACAAAGTATAACACTATTTAGCTACATAATGTTAATGCTTGGCCAATGTCTTAAAATTATCCTTCAGGCAGTGCAGCGTCCTTCCTGCATAATTAACAGCAAAAACACAACAGAAAATTTGAAGCACATTGATGTAAGAGTTATGTGAGAATGCAACATGCTCATGAGGTGAAAATTATGGAAATCTTTGATGAAAAAGTGTCTTTTTCTTTTTTCTTCTTTGACTGTGAGAAAGAGACACAGCAAGTGTGTGAGTGGGAGCTTGGGAAGAACAGAAGTGAAGACGCAGATTCAGTCTTGCAATGAAAAGAGCTAAAACGTTATTGAAACATCCAAGGCCGAGTTCAGTCTAGCATGGGCCCTATTTACACCCACCGCTGCTCTCATCCTCCAATTCTCTAAAGGCAGGAAGGAAGTGAGGTTTAGCCTTAGTAACAGAGGGAGCAAGAGAGTGAGATGTTGGAGAAAAAAAGTTAAAAAGAACATATTCAAGTGCATCTTCAGTGTAAGAGTTAAGAATCTCTAATGCCTAGCCAGCTGGCAGTAAGTATGGATGAGAACATATGCGAGTGGTGCATCCTGTCAAACAAAACCAGAGTGAGTCAGCAGCGTGTTTAACAGGTGGCTGCTTCCCGTAAGCCTGAGAGGGCTTCTGACAACAAACAAGTCCAGAGATATCCTGTATTAGACCAGCAGGCTTCCTCAACCACATTAACTGACCAAAGGACACAAACAGTGACCAGAGAAAGGAGTACAAATGGAAGTTGTGGGAGAGTGTCTGTGCTTGTAAAAAACATTTTAACAAAGAACAGTTACATAAACCAGCTTCTTGTTATTCTACTCCTGCCAAGGACAAGAAATGTGTTCAGACAAAGCTACTGTTCATCATCACTTAGTCACAGCTGTATGTAACTTAGTCCAGGGGTTTTCAAACAGTTCATGACACTCAAATATGATGATCCTCCTGAGAAGGAATCTGTTATTAAAGCATGAGGGCCGTTACATATTTTCATGTATAAAGATGTTAAAATTTGTGGGAAATATGAAAAATGAATACACCAAGATTGGCAAATTCGCCACTGGTGCCCTGTGCTCTTCACAGATGAAAGCAGGTTCACACTGAGCACATGTGATGGACGTGACAGAGTCTGGAGATGCCGTGGAGAACATTCTGCTGCCTGCTTTCATCTGTGATTCTGCCAGTGATGAACCTACCACGGGTTGGGAAAACAGGACCCATAGAGTGTTTAGGGAATTGTTAAGCGAGAGCATTACAGACGTAAATGTATTGTTAAGTGGCAGGACACCTATGGATCGAGGTCAAATGGGGGCACAAAGTGGCAGACAGGCCGGCAGCCAACTCAAACAAGGAAACGGGTCGCCCCAACCACCCTGCCAGCATCTGACCACCACATAGGCACAAAGAGGAACTAAACAATGGTTTAAATGTACGCTTAATTGAGTTAAAGTTACACAGTCCAGACAATACTGATGGGTTTCCCTCATTTCCTGTCCAAACTGAACTCCAGACTCATTCGGCTGAGAAGCAAACGACACGATAAACATTCAAACCAGACTAAATAGCCATCAGGAATCCAGCTGAGAAAAATGTGAAGAAATGCCACAAATTACAACCTTGAGACAGTGAATGTGAAAAGATTGAAAAGAACCCGGCCTTCGCTAAAGTGTGGCATTAGTCCCTTGTGTTTGGGTTAGAGCTAAATCTGAGAGATATCTCCTAGCTCTCTAATGAAGAGAACATGATGTCTTCTGCCAGGAAGTAATGTGTTTTCCAGTTGACAGCACAGTTACGGTGTTAAAAACAAGTGCTAATGCTGAAGTCATGGATATTTGGAATGTCAACACTGTCCCGTATCACAGGTTCTCAAATGAGTTGATGGTGAAAACGAAGATTACAAACCGCTATGTTTGTGTCAAAACCTTGCCACAGCTTCATGACTACCCTTACCCTAATTTATAGTAAATATTATTCACAACTTCTCAGTATTCTGGGTAGAAACAAGGGCCGATGAGGGTCTGCCTTCACTATTAAACACTGCAGCTAACATCTAGTCAGTTAGCAGGAATTAAGTAGATGAAACAAATGCCTGTCTGTAGTCGTTGTGTTGGTTGCGTGTTAAGTTACTATCAGCGTCTGGCCGTTGCGTGTATATTAGCTGCCTTTTTCAGCCTGCAGTAGCTCCAGATGGTCTGGTGTTTTGTCTAAGGGGATTAGGATTATCTTGTAGATTCGCAAGATGAGTTTAAGAGCGATCATACTGCTTCTGACTACGCAGACCTAATCCAAACTACTCAGACAAAGAGGGAGATATATATAGAAGACTAGACCACTATTTAGGCAAATTTACAAAACTGCTCTGTTCCCTACATAGACAGCAGGCTATGTGTGTATAGTGATACACATATTCATGCTGGATGTTTCGGTATGGCTCTTTCAGTCCAGTATGCATGTGTACTCAAAAAATACAGCATTGTTTTAAAATAAAGCATGAGTGGAAACGTCTGTATGAAATGCTGTGACAGGTCGCTGTATAAACCCATCAGTTAAAATGCGTTTACTACTAGTTTTAATGCAAAATAAATATGTAATCACTCCGTATTTATACTCTGGAAGATAAAGTAAAAAAATCCATTTTAGCATTTAATTTACATGGTATTTCATGGTATTCTTGCATTAAAAAAAATCCAATAAAAGCCATTCACACCTGTCTTTAATAACTACTGAGTTATGATCAAGATTGACAAACAAACATTCTTCACAGCGCCCACACTTCTGAAAGCAAACAGACACGGTTCACCGTCAGGCCACAGTACAGCAGGTTAAAAGGCATGTTATCGGGTTTTTGCGATGCAATATATACACCTTAACTGACACTAATTCTCCACAGTGAAGGGAGCTGGCCAGTTTGAAGTGCAGACTGCCGCATGGCAATTACTAACTCCATCACAAAGCTGACCTCTGGTAAGGACTGGGTGTACAGACTGTTCCACTGCACTCCAGAACAACATAATTCATTCTCTATGCTATCATTACTGCAGGAGAGAAAATGAGAGACAGAGACAGATAGCGGAGGGAGAACGGGAAAAGCCGAGAGAATATGTAGACGTGACCTCCCTATTTAAGTTGTTATTCAGGTAATAGAAGGAGAAAGGTAAGAGGAGAGGAGACGGGAGAGGGGGGGATATCAGAAAAAGTGATGGAGAGAGGGAGATAAGACAATGAAAGGAAACCGAATCATGCATGTTGGTTGGGTTTCGGAGGTTACCGGACCTTGATGGGGGCCAGTGAAGTGAATGGACTGTGTCTAACCATGACCCTCATTCACTGCACACAGATACACATCCTGATAAGACCCTCAACAACACACAAACACATGTAGTGTGTATTTACTTGCAACAAGTAAAAAACAAATAATAGCATTCAAAAGTCTGAGGACTTTAAGGTTTGTTTTCTTTTTAATAAATGTGTATTTTTATTCAGCAAGGATGCATTAAATTGCATTTTTTTAATGAATGCTTATAATCTTTAAATTAAAAGAATCATGGGTTAAAAAAATTTTAAACATTAAAAATAATGATTATTTATTAAGTCAGCATACTTGTATTAGAATAATATCTGAAGGATACCGAGGACTGGAGTGATAATGTTGAAAATTCAGCTGTGTCATCATAGGAAATAATCATATTTTTATACATTATATATTTTATATATTTTTTTAAATATATATTTTAAAAACATATTTTAATTTGCAGTTATTTTACTGTATTTTTGATCAAATAAATTCAGCCTTGGTGAGCATAAGAGACGGCTTTCAAAAAAACAAAAAAAAAAGTCTTACTGACCAAAATCTTTAAAGGGTTGTGTAAACCAAACTAATATGTAAATGATATATTCAAATATGAAGTACTGAAACATACAACAATGTCATGCACATCGTGTACCAATATAGCACCAGAAAACCAAATATTTTGCATATTCTAAGAAGTTCATATTGTAGCTGTGTACCAAAAATCCTATCCATATCGGTAAACCATTGAACCACATGTGTTATCATCTGGGTCAAACTAACCCTAATCTAACAGATATGGCTTAGCTGATTTGGACTTTACATTGGTCTATATAGATACAGATGCACTGCGATCAAAGTAGCTGTAAATATTCCAACAACGTAATAACAAACGAGACGCAATCAAAATGAAACAAAAATAGATTTACATAATATTTGCACGCAGGCGTATATGCAGTTAATCCAAAAAGGGGCTTATATTATATATTGTAAGTAATATGAATAAGCAGCAATTTGGGATAGAGTCTTCTGATTAAACACACACTGCCAGTTATTTTATAATCATGACTTTCTATGGGCTCTAAACACAACTGAACATAACAGGATAATTAATCAAACAAACTTGACCCAATTCTCCAGTTCTCAGCATGGCTTAACTTGTGCTATTTCAGTATTACATCAGCTGGTTTTCTTTTATACAAGGAATGAATCAGCAGTTGGAGGGAGGGAAGGAGGAAGAAACAGAATCAATCTAACTGCAGTACTAAATTGGCTAATCATCCCACTGTGAGGTAAACAAATGTTCTTGCATCACAAATCGCATATTAAATAAAACAAAAGCACGATAAGCATTTAACAAAGCATTGCAGGGAAGTTGTGCTCAGTTCTATCTTTAAAAACAGATCTTCTTTAAAAACAAAATCTTCTGTTTTATGTCCTTTAATGTGACCCTGACACACAAAAGAAAAAAAAAATAGAAATTGATATTTATACATTTGAAAGCTAAATAAATAAACTTTCCATTGATATATGGTTTATTAGGATAGGATAATATTTGCCAGAGACGCAACTATTTAAAAATCTGGAATTTGAGGGAGCAGAAAAAAATCTAAATGCTGAGAAGTTTTCATATATTTACAGTACAAAACTTACAAAATATCTTCATGCAACACAAACTTTACTTCAGGTCCTAATGATTTTGGGCATAAATCAATAATTCTGACCCACACAATGTACAGTATTTTTGGCTATTGGCATAAATATACCCATAGGACTGGTTTTGTGGTGTAGGGTCACATTTGACTTGGATAGTTGGTTTACAGGCAATAAACCTTCAAGTAATTATTCGATAGGCAGTGATTATAGCACAAGCATTGAATCAACCACATTCATGCTTATTTTGAAGTTTTTATATCCTTGACATAAGTTCTCCAATTTAACGTCACTAAATGGAAATGAGCGACCAGCCCATAGGTCTTCAAAAACACAGTCAGACAACAAGCCAGGTCACCAAATGCCATCTGACTGCTGTTTGCCTTTGTTCTTTTTCCAGTCACTTTCATCCTTGAGAACTCCCTGATCTAAATTTCCATCAAGAGGAAGCTCAGTTGACCCACTAAGACTTTCCCGCCAAGCCTTGGACTCTCGCAGAGCTAAAATAAAACTCACAAGAATGGGTGTTCATCACCCCTTATACCGGAACCACCGGCACCCGCACAGTTCAAATCAGTGACCCACATCAGTGCAAATATGGGACAAGCCACTTTCAGGCACTCTATGTAAACACTCTCCCTTCCAGCTATTGTATGTGTAATGTATATTTAGCTTTGACAGCGAGGCTAATGAGTGTTATACACTGTGGACCTGCTGAATTTCCACAGCGGAGCACATACATCGATGCAGAGCAGGGATCAAAAGAAAGGGAGAAAGAAAAATGAGGTAGCTTGTGGCTCTCAGCCAAGGATTAACGAAGCTGTGAGCCGGTATGAGAAGGTATTGGTGGCTCATCGCCCAAGCAACCCTGATGACTTCATGCTAAAAGTTTGTCTGACTCAGTTGATTAGATAATAAACACAGATCTGTTCGAAAAAGTCATTATAAAAATTAAAAAAACTCTTTAATTACATTATTTACATAATATATCCAGTGATAAACAGATCATTCTGTAAAAGTCAAGAAATAAAAACATCTCAATGCAAATCCTTAAAGTATTTAAAGTCTTAAAATGTAAAGCATTAAGATGTTTTGAAGAATGCTCATGCTGCTCTTTTCCATGCAAGCTCCAATGAGACAAAAACCCTGTAAAGTAGCCAATAAGATTTGTGTGTCAAGTCTTTTAACGCCATATTTAATTAAGTCATTTTATGGAAATGAGCAGTGTGGACATTTTTCTCAATGTCTTCTTTTGTGTTGCACAAAAGCATGAATGGTTTGAAAAATGGCACGAGAGTGAATAAAATATGTTTTTGGTTGGACGTCATCACAGAAAAAGGCACTAGGAATCCTGAAGAACGAACGTTCACATCTGCTTTAAGTTCTGATGCAAGACTTCCAAATAAAGTCCGGCATCAGATTCAATAATCAAAAAGAAACCTTCCATTCTTGATCAGCAGAGAAAATGTGATCCAGTAATCCAACATCAGCAGTGATGTATTTTGAGTTCAGTCAGCGCAGCCGAAGAGGTTAACACAGCTTACCGCAGCGTGGTTTAAAAGAGCAGTAGACGTGGTTAGATGTGGTTAAAAACTGACCGCTTAGACAAAACAGCAGCAGGGAAGACATCTGTCCAGCGCAAAAAAGCATCAAATCCTGGTGTCCAAAAATCACAGACCCTGAAGTGCATTCTGTTACTCCACAGGAAGAGTTGAGGTATCGCTGCTTCCCTTTGTAAACCGATCCCTCTAAAATTATCTTCTTATATTGATCTTATCTTTGGTTCATCTGTGAGCTCGACCCCATCAGAGCTATACTACAGGTACCTGCCTGTCACTGACATTTGGATGTTCGGTAGGGTCTGGGTCCTGATCTGAGGCTTGCTCAGCTTTTCTCCTCTTGCGGACTTGATAAAGATGGTTTTTGGACTTCTGGTGTGCTGGAGAACAGGATCGTTCCAATATTAAAGTCTGTCTTCTTAAGACATTTTAAAATGCTTTGGTCTGACCAGAACAAAAACTTACCCGTCCATTCCAAGTCGCCAATGATCACCTTATCGCACAGGTCGCACAAGTGGTGACTCCTCTTGTTGCGAGGCTCCTCCACCTCTGCTCTGATTGGATGTGCAGGTGGCTGCTCTCCCTAAAATGTTTTTAAAAGAGGAGGCGCTAAGAGAGCAGTTGAGTATTTGAAAAAAAAAATAAAAATAAAAAAATTTCTATATCCAAACTGCCTTGATAACATTGAGTATAGAAATACGTCTAGTCGTTCAATATTCAACACACTAGTGTAAATGTAGCAGATGTGTTTATTTACTAATTTTGCACTAATTTATTGTGTTAGATATATTTTGCTCCTTTAAGCAGTGGCTTAGAAGATGAGGTTTTGCATCTGTTTAAATGTCAACAATCTTATTAAAACTGATTATTAGTGTTGTCAAATGATTAATCGCGATTTATCGCAGCCAAAATAAAAGTTTTTCTTTACATAATATATTTGTATGTACTGTGTATATTTATTAAGTATATATAAATACAAACACATGCATGTATATATTTAATGAAAACATGTTATGTTTATATATTAAATATATTTAGATCAAACATAAGAAAATAAAATGTATAAATGCATTTATATGCAATACTATCAAAATATATACTGTTCGAGTGTGTTTTAATATAGACATAATAAATAAACTTAGCATAAACACATATTATGTAAAGAAAAACTTATTTTGGATGTGATTAATCACGATTAATAATTTGACAGCACTACTGATTATATAAAATTAGTAACGAAAAAGGTATCGTTAAGTAATTGGTATCAAACTCAAGATTTCGGTATCAATTTTTGAACAATATCCAGTCCTTCTTATTTAAATAAGTACTTTTGTTGGTCATCTTTCTTAAAGTATGTCACTGGGGTGTAAAGGAGACATCATTTGTCAACTAAACAGAGAAAAGTCAAACCTTTTGAAGGCAGTCCAGGACCTCTAAAGCAGGAGTAAGTACAGTAGTCTCCCAATTGGTCACGTCTGTCACATCCAGACTGTAAACCGGTGGCACATTGCTAGCAGGTCCTGAAGATTCACAAGACAAATAGACAAAAGATGATGAAAAAAACATCCTGATTAAACTTGCAGAATAATCATGGTGCAATCTAATGGTGTGAACACTGTGTACCCAGTTAATGTTCTTGACTAGGCTAAATCTAATTGAGAAAAGTTAATGCTAAATCTTAGGCTAATGAATAAATTACTTTTCTTAACTTCCAGCTTCAGTGCACTGGGGAAAACAAAGACCATGATTTGCTGGTTATATGGAAAAAAGCTAACACTCAAGACAAAAACTATCATAGGATCTTTAAATGTGTTCATTTAACAATTAAAAATGCTGAAGGCATGAGTGAAGAAAGGTACAGAATATGTCTGGTGGTTTAGCGTGGTGCAGTGAATCAGTATGGAGAAGCGGGGAGGGCCTGCAGCAGCCTGAACGTGCTGAATCACTGCCGCTCGATAACAGCATTCTGGCACTGTCAGCAGAGACGACCTCACTCTACCTCACTCAACGCTATTGATCCATGCACAATACAGCAGTTGTGCACAGATAATGAAAGGGCCCATACGTTAAACATGCACAAGACAGACAAAAAATGTCTCGCAAACAAAGCAGAAAATATTCAGATTATAAGGGTGATCTAGGTCTATGTCTCTATGTTGTTCTGGTTCCTAGATGATATTTGGGATCTAGACAAAAGATTTTGATCCCACTGTTCACAATAAGATACATCATGTCGGCAACACAAATAGTGCAGGGCAAGTTAGGTCTGAAAATTCAACATTTAGGGTTGTTGGCTGCACAATAACCCAATCCAATGCTTGGCCCAGTTAGCAGCACTTAATGTGCTTAGAAGTTATAAAAACTGAACAGGCTAAAATACTTGTATTCTGAATTCTTTTAACCTAAAGCTCTATCTAATGGAAAAACTATTTTTCTTCAAAAGAGAGGTCATGACCTGCTGTCAAGCTTTACTCAAATCCTTCAACTTCTCTAATTAGACACAATGGCCAGCAGTATTGGGGAAGCTACTCTCAAACTGTAGCTTTACTAGCTGTGAGCTACTCAAATGAAATCAGTTAAGCTACATTCAAGCTTATCTTCTGAAAAAGTAGCTAGCTACACAAGGTACTATCAAAAAGTAGCTATATATTAAAAAAAAAAAAAAAATGGGGGATGGGGGGTTACATTTAACATTACAAATAATTGAATAATTGTTAATGAATCATGATTTCAAATTTGTCATTTCAATTACAAAAAGTGTCCCCAATTGTTTGATTTTGTAAATGATCTGACAAACAAAACAAAACAAAGTTTCATAGTTACATAAACTGCCTTTTAATGTTTGTTTGACTTAACAGTTCATGTGGAAAAATCCACTTCTGTACATTCTTTGCAGAATCATCAATCTCTTTTCGGTGGACAGACTGTAAAGCCACGAGATGTGTGATATCACAAAGATGGTGGTAATTAACACATTTAGGGGCAGTTTACGACATATTCAGAGAATAACAGGAAATGCGTTTGCATGTTCGCTTACACAAAAATGGCGTTTTGAGCACTTAAAACGCATATTAATATAAAATGCACTTTCATGCATTCAGAGTTGTTTGCACTGTAAAAAATCTAAACTCACATGCTATGCATGGACAAAGTTTCAAAAAACAATTTAAACATATGACATAAGCATAAGTGCCAAAAATCTTATTTTTATAAGTTTCAGAGGGTTTTTTTTTCTCCCTCCAATCGTTGTGTAATCGTAAGGGACTGGAATGGGAAGTAGGTTTTAAAAGAAGTGCATTTTTGGTTGTAAGGGAAAGATAACTATCCTAGTTTCCGCGACTTTAAAGCTCATAGGAGCTTAGTCTGGCCAAGCTACCTTGCTACCCGCCTTCTGGGAGGCTGGCTTAACCTGCGTCCATCAGATACCCCTGTATACTACTGGACGAATCAAACAATCAGACCATTCATTCCGATGACGTATGCGTAGCGACGGAACCTAAAGCCACCGTAACCAATTGTAGCTAGCTTCATTAAAGCAGTAGGAAAATGTATTTACTTTAATTACTTCTGCTCTGTTTTCAAAGAAAACCGGTCACGTTTCATAAAACGGCTGCATCAGCAGTCGAACAATTGTTGCTGCTTGATACACGCCATGTTTGAAAGCGGGTATGGTTTCCAGTTGCAGAAATGCTGCATCATCGCGGGTGGGGGAGCTCATTTCTCATTGGTTACCACATTTTTGGGAACAGAAATGCTCTAAAACGGCTGCTTTGCCAGTGTTGTCAAAAGACCCGGTACTTCGGTACCAAGACGGTACTTAAAAATGTATAATGTTACGGTACCAGGTTTTCTGAAGTACCGGTAGTACCGAGCACCCGTTGAACTACCTGAAAAGTGCGCAGAACTGCACAGTTGCGTCTTCTCCATAAAAGCACAGAGAGATGGAGACCGGCGGTGCTATTGATGAGGCGGCTCTGAATCTGCTTGTTGAAAAGAAAGGAGGTAAAAGCCACGTGTGGAAGTATTTCACAATAATGTGAAAGTATTAAAAATATACCGTATATTAATTTGAATGTCGGATTGAAATAAACATTGCAATTTGCTTAGTTAATCGTTAGCATTAGTGGCTAATGCTAACGCCAGTATCAGAATAAAGTTTCTTTATTAACTATTTAACGCTCCTATTTAAAACATTTAAAATGTTTAAAATAGGACACAATAGTGTACTATTTTTACACACTAGAGGCCTTTAAATGACCTGTGTAGCCAAAATGTCCGTGTTAGAGAACCAATGTATGGTTAATGTTTGTATCTTTAAAATCTGTCCATCAGAAAAGTAGCATCGGTTTTATTTTATTTATAATAATATTAAAGTATTGTTTAGTTATGGCATATTTTGTTTAATTTATACAAATGTTTAGGTTTATAAATAAGAAGAGTGTGTTATTTAGTCATGTTTGTTAATTTATTGTTTGTTATTAATAAAAATAGCTTGTTGTTCAATTTATGTTTTTGTGTAATGCTTTGGTACCGAAATTGGTTACAGAGAACCGTGGATTTTCATTGGTATTGGTACCGAATACTGAAATTTCACAGGAAGTATGAGCGGGCCCAGGCTAAAAGACAACCTTATTAAGCTTTCCAAAAGAACCCAGGCGTTACCCGAATAGTGGATATCCTATGTTTTTCCGGGGCAGCAACTGTTTCACATGTGTGTTTGTTAACGATTGTTTTATAAACAAGGCCCAGATCGATGCTGTATTTGCACTCTGTTTGATACTGAAAGATGGAGCGGTCTCAGCTATAAAAGATACCAGTCATGATTCAGAACTGCAGACAGTAAGTAAAATGGCATCAAATGTTTTGCTGTCAAATTCAAAATTCACGTAGTGTATTCCAGGCATTAGTTTGTAATCTAGTCAGAAGATGACACTAAAATGCATCAATGCATTACAGGCTTGTGACTCATCAAAACACAAAATGGAATGCAGCATATGATCGCCCTGTACCGTTACTTGCTGGAAAAAGTAGTCAGTAAGCTAACGTCATGCTACTGAAAAACTTTTACGTACGTAAGTTACGTACCAACTCTGCTTGCAGCTAATAATAACAGCAGTAGAAATGATATAGGAAAATATATACAGTTAGCAAAATCCTCTCTTCTCTGATATTCACTCCCTCCCTGGTGATGCACTAAACTATCATACCACAAGTGTAAACATATAATTTAAGCTAGCATTAGAGACTGTTGACATGTTTGGCTGATAATTAAATGAAAAGGTTTCAGATGATATCAGGAAAAGAACTGATTATCACATTCATGAAAAGTGGTTTTATGGGCCGGATTTACAGTATGCACAGGCATTCTAGGCATGTGCCTATGCTTGCTTGTCCAGGGGGGGCCAAAATACAATGTAGATCTATAATGTGTTTATTATACTATGGGATATCTACAACAATAAGAGAGACAAAACCCCCAGAAGATATTGACTAAATAAATTTAACAAACAATAGGGTCAAAATGATAAACTATTTCCATGTCTTCCACCTTTTTTATGCACTGAACTCTGCCAAAAGACGCACAAACGCAAGTATTCAAACACACAATCGCTCCCCTCTGTAATAACTGCACTAGACTGCATTAATAACTGCATTAGCCTGCATATCAACACACAAGATTTCAGGAAACATGTCAAATGTCTTAAAATGAATAATTTGAACAACTGATGTGTGATTTTGACTTCAGCCAGTTTAAAATATTAGAGAAATAAAGCACTCCCAAAGTGGTAAAGTGGCCACGATGTTGGAATCTAGGCTATTAATACCTAATTAATACAGGCAAAAAAAAAAAGAAGCAATTATTGTCCAAGTATTACTGCATCAGCTAAAAAAGTAAATTTCTAGCCCTTATAGTGGAGAAAACAACTTGCTCAGCAATTAACTAATGCTATTTGATTTGATCCAAGAAACTAACTTTGTTCATTGAAGTGTCACTATGACCAATTGCAGTGGTTTGGCTCAGGAAGGCTTAATTACATCCTGATGAAGACATGAACAGTTAAAATTTTCCTGCCGTGATAACCAGTTTCAAAGCAGCATCTGTCTGTCTGATATTTTTAGAACAGCTATTTTCTAGCGTAGTCTATTTGACTGTCAAACTGCTTGAAATGACATCCAGTACTTACAAATGTTTGTTTTTCTTTGAGGAAATGTTAGTAAAGCTGACAAACACACACAGATATCGAAAAGCTCTTAAGATGTGTAGTCTGCTTATTAATTCTTATTATTGGATTGCACAATGGTGCTATAAAAATTAAGTGCTTGCATCCAAGAAGAATGGTATTCTTGGTATGGTATACAGCTACAACTGTACTATAATTTTTGCTGTTAAATACCTCTTAAAATAAGGAGTTCAGGCCAAGAGAACAATGACAGAAGTAACAGAGAATTTAGAGGAGCCACCAGATCACAAAGATACTGCTGATAATATCATTCAGCCTTCACACCTGTTTGCCTGAGGTGAATGTTGCACAAGTCCAGCACCGTCACAAAGAGAAACATGCTTAAACACTTCTTAAAAATGCAAGAAGGATCTTAGTGAAATAAGTACTATGCAAAAGCTTGAAAAATTTGCATAAAATGCAAAGTACACAAGTGATGAAGATCGTTTGTAACCGTAGTTTAAACGGCTATCTCAGAAAATCTAATTCTTTGTCAAACGGTTCCTCAACGTCTGGCAAAAAGGAAGTAACAGTTTCTAATTTGACCCTTGGCCAACCACTGGACTGACTCCAAATGCAGCTTACTTCCTTATCACCCAGCGTTTGTTTACAATTAGAGCAGATCCAGATGTCACCAACAAATCTTGCATAATCCTGAAACACAACAACAACATCCATAATATTATAAACCTAAATGACACCCAAATAATAAAAAGTGTGCATAACATATCATAAAATGCATTACAACGATCATTTAAATATACCTCAAACACCTACTGAACCTACTGTATTACACCTGCATAGTACCTTAAGACTACCAAACACTAGTTTTAAAAAATCTTTATATAAAATAAATTTCTTTCTCCCGGCAAAAAAAATTTAAAGTATGGATGATAAAGATACTTCTAGTTCCAACTGAGATACAAACAGCTTTATAGGACTAAATCCTTTTCATTTGCCTGTACATGTTTTGCACTGGCATCAAACACACAGGTGTTCTTTCACGCAAGCGACCCAGCGTCCCACTTAGCTCATGTAAAGCATCTCTTGAGCCCAAACTAAACCTTGTTGCCTCTTGCTAGCAGTCGCTCCTAATCAAAGAAAGTTCTGCAGTCTTTATGTCTGCTATTGTGCTTGTTAGAAAAGAGCGGCAGCAGGTGGGCCTGCACAGAGACACCTGGCCTACCTGAACCATGTGGGGAGTGGAGGGCTTTCTTTTTTGTACCTTCATGTGCCTTTTTAAACCCCTCTCTCGGGGGCATAGAAATTAGAGGGAACAGGGCAACGATGGCCAAAATTAAAATCTCGGTGAAATCTAAGTCAAGTAATCTTGACGGATCTGAATGGTCGAAAAGACCAAAGAACAAGGGTCTTAAACCACTGAGATCTCAAATATCTGCCTCAATGAGGCGGCGCCTCTCCAGTGCACCTACGCCAGTCAGCCACACGGCTGCCGTCTTTTAAAATGTGAAAAGACCCCTCGCTCACCAACTGGCAGTCTCTGAAGACATGGGCATCAAAAAACACTGTGCAGTCCCACCTGCTGCTGTTTGTGTGATAAGAGAGCATATGGCAGGAAAGGATGAAGTAGAAGATATGGATTTCAGAACAGGACAGCTGTAGGATTTTGTGAGGGCTAAGAGATTGAGAGGCCGAGAGCTGTAACCATTAGACTTCCAGCTGTAGATTACAGAACACCTCAATAGCTGTGTTTTGGTGTCCATCATCCCTTAATCTCGTTTGCTTATACACTGTCAAATCTTTTTCTGTGCATCCTCTCACAAGCTTATCAATGCATACAAAGGCACGTACGCAAGCGGGTGGCAGCAGTTTTCCAGCGGGAATGCATTTTGGGAGTGTGGGGCGTGTCCCGAGGTGTGCGGAGTGTAAGAGGACACTTTTCTATGTCGCACCTGTCACGCATCCCACTCAGGTTTCCCATATTGTTGAGACAAGAGACTGTTATTTAATGCTCATGTTTCCTCCCAGAGCCGTCAACTGAGCCGTTGTCACAGTTCCCCCCATGCCGCTCGCGCCAATCTCCCTGGGGAAGCACAGACTGAAACGGTGCTCGGGTTCACCCTAATCCCAAATTCAGCTGTTACACTATCAACAGTAGGGTTCAAACGGGCACAGCTCTACAAGGAAGCGTGCTGACTTTTTGAGCTGGCAACTGACTGCAAATCAATTGACTTCTATAAAGGGCGGCATATCACAAGAATGTTTTTCTAAAGAATTTGAATGCTCTGAGAGGGATGTTCCCTTCTTGTGCTAATGAGATAAATATGCCAAACCGGCCCATATATATAATCTTAAGAGCTTAATTCACAAATAACCAATAAATTAAATAAAAAGGAAAAGAGGTATTGTTGATCGCCTCGTAGAGGCCAGGAGAACAATAAACCCAAGTTTGCCCTCGATGACCCCACAGGCCTTATCCCCAAGAGGCCACACCACAGACTCCAACCTCCTGCCACCAATCTGAATTCCTAGCAGTACACTAATGCCTGCAGGATTAGACCGGTCAGCTGAGGGCCCCATGAGGCCCTGGGATGTGTGGGGTGCAGAGGGAGGGATCAGTTAGGTCACTGACAGGCAGCCACAGGAGCTTATCCAGACCAAAAGCAGGTCAGAGTCCAGCAAAAACGGTGAGAGAGTGGTGCGGATGGATGCAGAGGGTTCCACGAGGACGAAAAACAACCTTGAGTGGCAATGACTTGAGGCCCACTGGCCTGGTGAACCTTCTTAAGTAAGGCAACAGTAAAAGGTGACCCAAGAGTTCAACTGCTTCTTAGAAATCTAACAGTAGCATTGTAGAACTGTCACTTCAGACAAGACTGGATTCAAATCGGTCTCAAGTTCGAGTTCAATATCATATTTACAGAAGGATTTGGACCTGGCATGGACTTGAACTGGTCTCGAGTAGTTATAAATGGTCTTGAACTTGAGATCAACTGGCTAACAGAGCTTTTAAGAGGAAATATTTTCTCATTTATTAGGATGGCAAAATGATTAGTAAACTGCATAGATGGAGCAGTAATGTACCACACTACAGGACGCATCACAGATAAAAGCACCAGACCATCTGGTGAAGATGATGGTCAAATGGCTCCCCCTCACATAACTCAAGGGATGAGAGTCCGCAGAGGAAGGCCACGTTCACAGACATCTCACCTAAAGCCAGCTGCCCTTGTGTTTAGGGTCTGGCCGCATATGGCGGGACACAAAACTACTCTTAATGACGGCTAGCCACTGTCTCTGGCTAATCTCATTAGGACTAACAGGATTGCTGGTAGCCTCTGTAGGGAAGAGGAGCAAGGGGTAATCCAGTCCTGGATCCTCAGAAACAGGGTTCAGAGTCCAAAGGGAATGCCCAGATAATGTTGTGAGGAGGCCAAAGACTTTTTTTTTTTTAGTGGAAATCCAAGGTAAAACAGAGACATTGGTTTGGTCAATGCTGAAGGCCTTACAGCAGGCAGAGTAAGGTACATGAGGAAACCGAGCTCTACTTTTTCTGTACTCTGTTATTTTTTTTTGTATTAATTTTTTTTTAACATAGGCCGGTGTGCATTTTATACATGTATACATACTCATCATAAATGTTTCTGTTTTTTCAGCATCTCACTCTATGAGCATAAAGTTAAAACACCCCTCCCTTGGGACCCTAATACAAGCTGTTTCTGAATACACCAAGACACAACCTGTGTCACATGTATACACACCCACCTTTTTATCTGACAACTTTTATTATGCGAACAACAAATAATAATACAAATACATAAAAAATAAAAAATTATACAAGTGCTTGACTTGTACATTCTTCATTTTTTAAAGCGTCCTTCACTTCACTTGCCTAGATAAACTTCACACCCTGATGTCACCAGCACACACATACACACACAGCTGTTCATCCACTAAAGGGTTCGCTGATTCAGGCTTGCTGTCTGTTAGGAAGTAAAAGTACAAACCGTTCAGACTGACCGTGTCTTGAAACACCCAAGCTTTACAAGCATTTGATCTTTTATCAACCCAAGGCCGATAAATACTGAACCCTGAGCCTTTGGAATTCTGAGGCTGTCTGTAAGGGAGGGGTAGCCTTCAAACACACACATAGTATTTCTGCACAACTGCTTGTGTGTTTAATGGTCTGTGTGAAGTCCATCTCGTTAAAAATGGCTGTGATTACCTGACCATTGGACCGTACTAAAAGAAAAAAAAAAGACATCCAGAGCTCCAGCAACCTCTGAAAGCGTATGAAGCCAATATACAATAGACTAGCCACAATTGAAGCCAACATAAAATTGTGCACCAATGAATTCAGAACTGAAATGAGTGAACTGCAGCTACAATTCCCTTGAGCGTAAATGTGATCCAAATTAGAACCAGTGGCTACGATGCACTCTGAACTAGCACAGCTGTGGTGCTACTCAGCATCCAGCGGCAGAGACTGTACCTCACAGACCATTAAACTCTCAAACACAAGCAACAGGATGGAAAGGGGAAGAGAACTTGCATTAAAGGTTTCATGGATGAATTTATTCCAGGGAGATAGATTATATATATATATATATATGTGTATATATTATGGCTGGAATAACCTGCAGTTTGGTAGCTTTTGGAGATCAAGAACTCTGCACTTGACCACTACACAACAGCACCCAAACTAAGAACACAGTGTGTATTGAGTGAGACTTACGCTTGAGGAATCGGTTGCGGACCCATTTGTTCTGTTTTCGGGCATAGCGGCGGGTCACCAGCTTGAGAGACTCGATCCCTGTGAGAGGAAATCACAAGATTATACTATGTGAGATGTTTGTAAGAGAAATCAAGTAAAAAGAGGTCAAGCACGATGGGTTTACTGTCACAATTTTAAGTGCTTAATAGCAAATCCTAGAGGACAAGAGGAAGAGGAAGAGGCAGTTCCATTAAAACCCCACTCTCAATACACTTCCCCTTCAGTATATCCTCTTACCACTGGTGCCAGAGCACACTGGACTGCAGCTGTGTACTAATACTACACAATATGGTCAAAATTATGATATGCAATAAATACAGATTGAATTGGAATGGTTACATTTAAAAGGACACTTTATACATATATAAACACTGATCGCCGCACATACATGGATCACCTTTCAGCTTCAGATACTTTTAAGCAATTTGTATTTTTTTAAGCATGGAAAGTTGAAAAAGCATGAAATTTGCTTGAACTGACTTCAGAGAGAGTAAATGGTCATAAAAGGTTAAAAACAAAGTCATAAAACACACTGAAAAATAGCTGTGCAAGTTGAGATCCAAAAAGTTACTACCAGAGTAGTATCATGCAATATTAATACGTCTGTATTCATTTCTTTTAAAAACAGCATTGCTAGTTGGTCCAGATAAACCCTAGACGTTTAATTTGGACAGACATGTGTGCACATTTTTCTTTATTGAGGTCCTCATTCCAAATTAATCACCCTCCTCTTCTGTCTACACAACTATGCTGTCATCATATGGTAAATTTTACAGTACCTGTGGCAACAAAAGTTGAAATGATTGCATCACAAGCCTCTCGTGTTTGAAGTATGTGCAGGAGACAACAGAACAGAGTGCCACCCCTTCAGTTTGAGGCACAGAGAAAATACAGACTACATTAACCACATTTCTATTTTAAAATATTATAAAATGCCTTTTAAACCTGTGATGACAAATCAGAAATTTCAGAATCATTCCTCCAGTCTTCAGCGTCAGATAATCCATCAGAAACAATTCTAATATGCCTCTTGTTTCTCAAGAAACATTTCTTTATTGTCGATGTTTATTGCTGCTGCATAATATTTTTATGCAAACCATGTGATTTCTTTTTACAAAAATCCAAAAGGCAGGTTTAAACGCTTTCGGATCTCAAAGCAAACAACAAAACAATGCTAATATAAACTGTGTACTGTAGTAAATAATCATAATTCTAACTTTTTTCTCCCAACATAAACCTGATTTGGCTGAAAGTGGTTTATCTTGAATTAAGATTCTTTAAATACTGGTGTCTAGGCTCACAGACAGCAACATCCCTACAAAACATGAATACAATTCACAATCTATCATATAAACATCAGAGCAAACTAACAAATCCAAGAGCAGCATTGTTGACTCCATGGCCTATTGACAAGTCGGTAATGCTCAGCACTCAACACAAGCAATCTGCACTTATGAGCTCTCAGCAGACAGGAGCACCATTATGAATGCTGCAACTTTCATGCTTAGCATGCCGGTAATTGATCTTGACACCAATCCAACTGACTGACAGAAAGAGAGAAGGAGAGAGAAAAAGAGAGGGGCACGTTTCCCTCTCTACAGCCCTTCAAGCAGCTGTTAACAGAGACTGAGTGTGTTCAGTCTTAAACGCTGAATGTTTTAGACATCTGATCAGACTCCAACGTCACTGCAGCTGTCAAACCTCTACTGAAAACCAGAAGACAATTCCTGTTTGCTAAATAACAGGACTGTCATTATATTACCAGTTTTACTTAATTTTCCCTGATGGAACTGTTTTTGTTACAAATGTATTGAGTTCAATTAAAAAAGAAAAAAAAAAGTTCTTGGAAAAGCATAAAAATGTTTTCTGAATGGGTGTCTGAGTTTGTGTTTGCTCTCTTTTGTGTGAAGTCAGCAAAGGTTTCATAACTGTAACATGGAGAAAAATATCAAGAACAGCAACATTCTCACTCCATGTTCATTCTCAAGCCCTGACAGCTGTTTATAGTTGAACTGCAAACAACTGAAGACATTCATACTCAAGCAAATCGAGCTGAATGAATTCTTACCTTTAATCTTCAGTTTATCACGTTCTTCCTGACTCATGTCCTCACTTGCTGTCAGGTACTCATGAAACTCTTTAAAGCCAATAGACTGGAATATGCCATGCTGGTAGTCCTGACTGCAAACACAGAGGACAAAACTAAATTCCTTATGTACACCAAATTATCCATACACAAAACTGGAGAACAATAATACATTTTTGCAACATAAGTAAACGTAAGTTATTTTTGTTCACACCCAGCACCACAAAGCCAGAATGCTCAGGGTTTACACTAGGGTGTTGCTAAGTGGTTGCTTAGGTAATATAATGGTCAATGTCAAAAGTGCCACATTCAAGAATTACTTTGAATTATTTATTATATTTTTTTATATACCCGTCCATAGTTTTAAAGCAGCAGGACAGTCAAATAATTTAAAGAAATAAAAAATGTTATTGTTAACGTTATTCAATTAAATATTAACCTAAATCGGATGTACAGGGTGGGCTATTTATATGGATACACCTTAATAAATGCGTATCATAAATGCCACCATGGCATGTTTTCAGTGACAGATTGTGTAGTTTTTCCACAACAGTTAACATTTTTCAAATGAATTTCATTATACAAATATACCTAATGCTACTGTAACGACAAAGCCATTTCTTTTTGAACATTTTCTTATGCCATTGATTATTTACAGCATTTTTTTAAAGACCAATATTATAACTATTAGGCCTTCTGGGCGAACTCAAGGGTGAAACCACATCCAGTGGTAAATGGGACCCAATTTTAGATGGAAACGCGGTCACTGGGTTCATCAGCCCCTGGGGTAAAAATGAGTCGTCATACAGCTCACAAAACAAAGATCAGCTGGTCACAGGGACACAGACAGTGCAGACGGGCCGAGGGGGAGGGAGTCTATTGACAGGACAGAGAGCGAGATAGACCGAGAGGGAATGGAAAGGAGAGACAGGCAGAGTCTGACCTTGCTGCCTTGTGACTGCTCCCTGTGTAAGGTGAGAGGGCTGGCGGAAGGGCGGCAGATGCAGACAAAAAGAAAAGGAAAAGGGGGAGGAAGAGAGTGGGATGATCTGAGGAAAGAGGAGAAAAGAGCTTGGGTGGCAAGATTGCCAGCGAAGACGTCTGAGAGGGAGGTGGGGTGCGATCGGCCAGGCGTTCGGCCATCAATCAGAAGAAGCCACACCCAAA
Source organism: Enteromius viviparus (assembly GCA_032353835.1). NCBI lineage: Eukaryota > Metazoa > Chordata > Actinopteri > Cypriniformes > Cyprinidae > Enteromius > Enteromius viviparus. The sequence goes on from JAUCNO010000353.1 coordinate 11,905,934, forward strand.
GCCGCCCAGACACTGCTGCATCAACATCCACACACACAGACACACCGCAGTGCAGTCCATCCGCCAATATCCCTGCACAACAGAGCATGTGACAGCACTAACAATCAATAATTAATCACCTTTTCTAACAAATATTGTCAGTGCATCACAGGACACAGCATCATGGGCTTCGCTGATGTTCTGATCGCTCCAAGATCCAAAGATTAAAGCGTGACGTGCCGTGTTATATATCTATACCCTGATCGGCAAATGCACTGACAGGCACTGCAAAAAATATATATATATCACCACTTCTGAGCTACAGTGTTGTTGTTGGATCCTGGGGCAATTCTATGTGGTTGCTAGGGTGTTTTGGGTGGTTGCAGTTTTATTTGATTCCTACGCATTTCCATGTGATTGTTAGGATGTTATAAGTAGTTGCATGGGCATTTCCATGCCATTTCTATGCTAATATGAGTTGTTGCCAGGACATTTTCATGTGATTGTTAAGGTCGGGACACATCAAGAAGACTTCAAAGAACTAGTGGCGACGAAAACCCACAGTGCTGTCACTTAGCGACGGCAGCGCTTGGACCACTAGAACAAAATGCACTTGAAGACACCACACAAACTACGCCAACTGCAAACTAAACATGCATTTTGCACCTGCATGAGAGGAATTAACTGTCTTTATTTGCAGCCATTTTCCTTTTTTGTAAGTGGCTGCTTTTAGGCTGTTATGGCGCTTTTCCACTACATAGTACCAGCTCGTCTTGGCTCGGCTCGACTCGGCTCTGTTGGTTTTCCACTGTGTAAAAGTTGTACCTGGTTGTCATAGCGATGCTGCACGAGCTTGCGGTGACG
>JAUCNO010000353.1:11906876-11923459 GCA_032353835.1 Enteromius viviparus
TATTCATATGTAGATGTTATAAATTGTCTTACGGTTGAATGTTAGTCATGTGGTACTATATCGTTTCGCGGAAGGATAAAAATGTTAATTTAAAACAAATACGCCAATAAAATGCTTCAAATTCATATTCATGTTCAGTGTTTTTTCTTATGTGGCAAGTAGCCGTGTAATAAGCGGGATAATATACAGGCAGCCGGCAGTTATCGCGAAATAAGCCCCTTCAGCGTGATACACACTGTCGGGGCTTATTCCTGCGATAACTACCGGCTGCCTGTACATTATCCCATACGTATCACACCATGCCATTATACGTGAGTGCACACATGCAAAATGAATTATCCCAGAACATGCAATCTACTTTCCTCACCAGACAGTGACATTTTTGTTATTGTACTTTAAGCCACCAAACCCCACAAATGGCAGCCGCTTAGCAACATCGCAACAGCCGCTACCCTCTTCTTTACCCACAGAGTGCACTGCGGTGCTTTAATTTTGTCAGGCGGTGGATCAGGCAAAGCTCCGTGTGAATAAAAGACTTAACTTTTCTCCCCACCTTTACATGTTGGTGGTGGCTGGCTCCACTGTCGGTTGGCCTGACACTGGGCCCGAGAAGGGCCCTCCATCACGTATCCCATGTTGCAGGAGAAGCTCACCACATCATTAAGGTTGAAGCCATTGCCTACGGTACGCCCATAGATGGGGCTCCCTGGATGCCCGCAGCTGATGGCTGCAGATGACAAGAGTGAGATGTTTTAATATGGCATAAGCACCATGTTAAATAATAAATTGGGTGTAGCACTGTGGGATGAGCTCTTTCTGGTTTTCTCACAACATGTATTAAGCAACGGAAACATTTTTAGAGCGTGATGAAATTAGAAAGAAAATAGATGTGCCCTCTACATTGATTGGTCACTGTGGGAAATTAGTTCATTTTCCCTCTGTAATTTCTAATCATTTATTTGGAAGGCTGCCAACTCAAAAGCAACAAATCAGATTCGGGTTCTCCTTGATAAAAAGGAAATTCAAAACCAGCACTAGTCTAAACATCTCATGCATGCATCTGGATCTCTCCCGCTAAACATATTATGACCATATTAACAAAATGTAGGGCCTTAAAGATAAATATGTCCGAGGGCCAGTAAGTATAAGAGTTTTGGGGGATTTAGTGAACATGTAATGATCAATGTATATCCCTTTTTAATGCCTTGAAAATGTAAATGTTAAGTAGGAATGTGTCAAAATAAGGTTTTTGCGTCTTATGCCATAGTTTTGCAGCAATTTTTTTTTATTTATGGACTTAAAAGTTAGTTATATAATTTATAACTATAATCCTAAACTAAAATGATAAAAAATTCAACAAAAACAATAAAAACTACAACAACAATGAAATACTATGTAATAAACTATATAATAAATTAAAATAAATAATAAAATGCTTAATCAGCAAGACCTTTTCTTATATATATATATATATATATATATATATATTTTTTTTAATTGAAATTGAAAATTGAATTGAAATTGAAATTATTTAGCAATGCTGCATTAAATTGATAAAAGTTACAGTGAAGACTTACATAGTTACAAAAAAAAAAATACTGCTCTTTTAACTTTATTTTTTAGTAACAAAGAACCCTGAAAAAACATACAAACATCAACATGTGTTTGATTTCTGAAGAACATAAAGTAATTTCATAAACATTAAACATTTTACAGACCCCAAACTTTAGAATGGTTGAGTATGTATAGCATAAAAACCCACAAGACAATTTGGTTGGAAGTTTGTCATCTAATAGCTCTGTAACAGTCTATGTGTGAAGGGAACATTAGTCAAACGAATGAAATCCCGCTGTTCTAATAGCAATGGGCCACACGGTACCATTTGTGCTCAACTGCAGGCATTTGCTGGCTGAATGAAGCGGTACATGCTGTAAACAGAAGATTCACACTCAATGCCTTCGGGTGAGAGCTGTCACTCTGATGTTCAGTTTAGACATTTAAATCCTATCATTTATCAGAGTACATACACACAGCAATGTAAGTCAATCTACCAGCAGCATACTGCCTTTTAATTACATGCCAGGTTGAGTATACTTCATTTATATGGGGAAAGTGTCCTAAACTGTCAATCAGTATCAGATATGGAGCTGATGTTAGCAGTGCAAGTTGTTGTTATCTAATGTGTATTGTGACTGCACTTGTAAGTCGAAAATGACAGGCCAGTCCTCACGTGTCTCACCGAAGGTCGGTCTCCACAATGTGCGCTGATTAACTCCAGAGCCTAATTCATATATTGCGCTACAGAAGGGCTCTTATTTAATTAAAGTGAAATTTATTCCGCTGATATGACACATTTGGAGGTATATTTGCTTTTGTAATAGCTCTTCCAGGCTACAGTAAATTTCGGTCCTCGCTATGTGTCTTTTCTACACTCGTAAAAAGCCACAGTTCATTTGCATAATCACAGTTGTAATTTGTTTCTCTTTGCACGGAGGCAATTTCCCTTTCATTTAAAGACTCTCCGTAGCCCAAATTTCCAACCAAATCACTGTATACTAAAATAGCTGAAAATGTACCCACACTTTCCCTCCTTTTTTATACATTACAAGCTGCGATTTTACCTTGTAGTGCAAAGCTTGTGAAATGTAGATAGAGAAAACCCTTTATGCTTAAAGACCCCCTTAAATCGCTTGATGGGCATGGTTTATCGTGGTTATCTTTCCTTTGTTGACATTTTTCCTACTAAAATAGGAAGTAGGACTTTAATATCCTTTTTATTTACATCACAGTCGAGAACTATGATCTACTACTTGTAAATAGCTAATCAAAGGCAGGACAAAATTGTAGATATGCTCGAGTGCCAGATCAATTTCTCAGTTTTCTCAGTTATCCTAAGAAATCTTTTTTTTGCAATCAATGTATTTACCAAAATAAATTTTTAGCATATATATACAGTATATAAATCTAAAAACACACATACAGTGCGCTTAAAATACATTTTGTGAAAGATTTTGTGATAAATTAGGAGTACACCAGACCCTCAAACAAAAAGAGCTGCAAAAAAATCCAATATTTATTAATTTCCTTGGGTTTTTAAATCGAGTAAACGATTAATACATCAAGTATGTCAGCTGCTATTGGTTAGATCCATTAAGAACTCAAAAACTCTGGTGCAACTTGTCTGCCATTACAATTGGCTTTTTTCCCCCCTTTTGCTTTATTCCGCTTCAGAATGTGAGAGATGATTTGCAGATGCAAAACAGCTCTGTGATTGTTTCACATGCTGCGTTAAAGTAATGTATTGGAGAGGCAACAATCACCATGATCAAAAGAGACATCGCAATACCCCAGTTTTCATTGTAATTGACTGCTATTCTCTGAAAGATCATGCAGGAGATGCCACATGAATGAACACTGAATCAAATCGAATGACACTCAACATTACCTAATTTGAGAAGCAGTTCTTATTTTTACTGAGGATCAAGCGAGATAAACTATTTGCTGATTTTGTGTAAGTATATAATGGTGCAGTATATAAGATGTAGGATCCGCTCTGACCAACTCGTCATCACTCATGTTCCTTAAAGTGACAGTTCATCCAAAAATACAAATGACAGCATTGGCATTTATCTCTTTAATAAACTGGAAGATGATGTGGATAAATCCTGCAGCCTCCAATACTGCAACTACCTCACTCCTTTCCCCGCAGCTCCTTTTTATCAGCTCATTTTGTCTAAACGTTCTTCAAACAAATAAACACCCCTTTTGAAGTGAGGCAGACTTGCTGCAGTGCGTGTCTGATAAATGTAGGCTGTGAGCGTGGACCCAGTGTGTCACTCTGCGGTGGGAGATGACAATGATGGCACATTTTTAAAAATATAAATAGCTTACTAAATACAGAGGGCTCTTAAGGTGGATTCTTTAAATGCCAGTGAAATTTAAGAAAAGAAATAGAGCTCTGAGGAGTGTCTGTGTCAAGATGTCATGTCCCCTTATGCTTGTTTGCAATAGAGTTACTCTCTGTGTCCCAGATATAGTAGTAGTTAAAAACTGCAATAACAGGAGGAGCTAAAATTAGGGCTGTCGATTGATTCAAGGCTTTTACTGAATCAAATACATGTTAAGCTTATTAATTACACCCTCTTTAAGGATAATAGTGTAATGGAAATGAATATATTATTATATACTATTTCAATATTATTAAATTTACAGGCCAAATACACATTTTTTCATTAATTTTACTAGTTTATTGTTTTATACTGGCATCTGTAGCTACTGTAAAATAAATAATGTGGGTACGGAAATTAAATGTTTCACTCTTTGTTATATTGAGGCCATTTGCTAAAATCAATCAATCAAGTAATTTTTTTCCCCTTATTAATGTACACACAAGACCCCATATTAAAAGAAAAACACAGAATTGTTGACATTTTTGCTGATTTATTAAAAAAGAAAAAATTTAATATCACATGGTCCTAAGTATTCAGACCCAGCGCTCAGTATTTAGTAGAAGCACTCTTTTGATCAAATACAGCCATGAGTCTTTTTGAGAAAGACCTTCAGGTGTTTTTTAGCAAACTCCATGGAGGCTTTCATGTGTCTTGCACTGACGAGAGGTTTCCGTTTGGCTACTCTGCCATGAAGCCCGACTGGTGGAGGGCTGCAGTGATGGTTGACTTTCTACAACTTTCTCCCATCACCCGACTGCATCTCTGGAGCTCAGCCACAGTGATCTTTGGGTTCTTCTGTACCGCTCTCACCAAGGCTTTTCTCCCCCGAAAGCTCAGTATGGCCGGATGGCCAGCTCCAGGAAGGGTTCTGGTCGTCCCAAACGTCTTCCATTTAAGGATTATGGAGGTCATTGTGCTGTTAGGAAACTTAAGTACAGCGCAACACTTGCCACAATTCTGTCTCTGAGCCCTTCAGGCAGTTCCTTTGACCTCTTGATTCTGATCTGGTCTGACATGTGTTGTGAACTGTAAGGTCTTATATAGACAGGTGTGTGGCTTTCCTAATCAAGTCCAATCAGTATAATCAAACGCAGCTAGACTCAAATGAAGGTGTAGAACCATCTCAAGGATGCTCAGAAGAAATAGACAGCACCCGAGTTAAATATATGAGTGTGGAACATGAATATGGGACATTCAATGAAATGTACAAATCAATTTGTTAGATAATAGGTCCTAAATCAAAGACTAATGCTAATGTCACGGTCACATTAAATGTTGTGCAGCAATAAATTCCCCTTTGAATACAAAGTCATACATGTGTTAATGCAGCCTCTCATAACTCCATGTGCTCTGACATTACTAAAAGCACAAATGAGTTATTCCACCGGCTCAGTCTGCCAAACTCAACTGACATCTACGTCAGTTATTGCAATCTTTTCATTTGTCAAAGCCCTGGATCCCCACAGCGAGTAAAGACAAGAACCCCCCCTGACAAGAACAGCAGGTGATAAACTTGCTAGAACTTGTTAACTTAAAAAGTCTGATCTGTAAAACAGGTTCAGCCAGTGAAACTTCACTTTCTTGTATTTCTTTTACAGTTGAAGAAAAGACAGCTGTGCAGCTTTTGTGTCAGGCAGCTTGTGTGAGATAAGTTTCACATGGTTCATTCAGAGGTAATACAAGGATTATGAATACAAAAATCTGACCTAGTTTCAAAACTAAATAGAAGATTTCAAAAATAGAGGTGCAGAGCTATTTATTTACTGATATGTTCACCAGATACTAGTAAAATTGAGTTATTATTATAGATACTGATGATTACATACAGCCGAAAACAAATCATGACAGTATTTTAAAACTGCTTATTTGTGTCATTGTTTTGTTCTGTGAAGTGAATGCAGAACAATATTCAAGTTAGCATGTTATGTGCTGTGCAATTAAGTGTTCAGTTCTATACATTTTTCAATGTGAATTTTTCTAAAAATGTTCTGATTCACAACAGTGAAATCTACCTGTTCTGTTTGATCTTCCTCTCATTAAAGCGTTGGTGAAAATTTTTGAGCTCATCAATCAGTCCAAGGGACAACATCTGATCCACTCGCTTGTCCAACCTCTCATCTAGAGCTGCAGAACAGGAGGAATGAGGAAATTAAATAAAGATACTGCAGATATGTTAAGATACCAAATGTACAATGAAGCTACCATTTGTTTTGGAGTGCAGCCAGAAGATGCAAGGGTCCTTGAACCGCAAAGGACCCCCAAGACAATCTCCTCCATTCTGTCCTCGCTGCTCCTCCAAAAGCTGACTGTGTGGAAGCCCAGTGTCCATAAACACCTGCAGACTCCTGCAAATCAATCAACTGACCATAAACTTATACTCAAAATACCATATAACTTCAGTTAAATTAACAATGCATTTCTCTGATACATTTGAAAGATTTCCGCATGCCCAATAATCTCTCAACTGAACATTTGGAAAGAACACACTGCATACCAAAGAGGAACATGATGAACTACTGACAAACAACAATGGATGAACAATGAAGTTTAAGGTTCGTCACACTGCAGAGGTGCATGGGATTTTCATCTAGCTTTTTAGCTCGTCAAAAGCAGCTGATATCAGGAGGAGACATCCACACTGTGAACTGTGGGAGAGGAGCTCTTCCACCACAGCAACAAAGCAGACGCAGTGGCACACAGGCTGGCATCATTTAAACGAGCACATAGCGCTCCAAAGAGGTGCTAATCGGCCCCTTGATACCAATCAAACACCAATTGAGGCATGTGAAAACACGTGTGTAACACGCTTGGAAGCCACAGCCATCAGCAGCTCTCCCACACAAGTGAAAAAAAAATAGATGCAAAAATAGATGCCCAAATTTACCATGGCAAGACAATACAATATGGTTTCTACCCAAGTTCACATCTACTGCAGGAAATAGTGACTGATATTTGAAAAGCCCAATGAACTATCACCATTGTGCATTTAAGGGAGACTGAATTTTAAAGCCCCAGAATAAGTACAAATTAAGAAAATGGGTGTAGTTATGTAAACAGAGCTGGAGTCAAGACTAGACGTTCCATGACCAAGACCACAACCAGGCCTCCTAAAATCAACATCCAAAACGCAGACTCCATAAAGCCAAGCCTGCAGGTCCAAGACCCAAATGGTCAATTTTAATGAACCTAAACCCTGAATTTATTGCAGCATTACTTCTTTTTTTTTAACACTGCTACTTTGTTCAGAGCCACTGATTTCTAGCAATTTTACCTCTACTATGGATCAGCATGGTATAATTGAAATAATCACTCAGTGGAAACTGTAGTTTTTTGTCTTCCCCTGTGACTGGTAATTAACCCTTGTCTCAAAGTTTGTGCTACCACTCAAGTAATTGCCTTGCAATCTTGCGTGCATCATGAGGATGTAATATGGCTGCCATGTCAGGATCCACCTCCTTCAACCGTCTGTGAAGTTCAGGACCACCCAGTTTCTCAAGCTCCGCCTTGGATTCAGAAGCCACGCCCTTTTCTGACTCTGTGTCACTCCCCTGCTGTAGTTCAGACAGACGAGGACTTGATTAGAATAGATTTGCCAACAGATGCATAATAAACCTTTTAATATTATTCAGATTTAAGAGTGCCGTTGTAAAATTTTGTAAGCTGCCGTATTTTTTCTTTTTCGATAATGTGTTTTTCGATAAAGTCGCTACTTTCGTTACGGTCACTTCAAATTGCTGCCCACGTAGGCAGCTCACTACATTTTGCAACAGAGCAATTGTTTTTACTCATAAAACATTAAAATTAACATTTACCCTAGTGTCGATGAGCACTTTCCATAAAATGGACTCGATGTAGTAGTTTGTGCCTCCAACAATGATTGGAAGTTTTTTCCGTCGATGCATATCCTCTATGTACGATATTAAGGAAGTCAAACTACCAGGCAAGGAATACATTTTTCAAATCAATGACAGCATGGTTACAATCAATACATAAATTATGCACAATGATCATACATGTGAAACCACATTGGGTTAGACTGCAAAGTGCTCGACTGAAATGCAATATCATATTCATAGATCTATAGCTGCTCTAGCAATACTGCATGTAATGTGCAGGCTTGGTGCCGTGAGAGGGTAGTCGGTTCAACATGACTGCTGGGATTCTGCTAAGGATTATAATAAACGGCATCAAAGGCTGGCCTCCATGGAACAATTCGATAACTGCTTCAATAAGAGAAGGCGCATCAGCACTCCCCTTCGATCAAGACGGACAAACACACACACTCCCGGACACACTTCCAGGTCACATGCATCAAAATCAAAGCAGCCAGGCCAGACGCTGTCCACCCCACCCGCATCAGTCTGTGATCCCTCGGGAGGGAGGTGGAGAAAACGAAAGAGGAGGAGGAGAGAACACCAAGAAGCAGGAAAGGGGTGGGGACGAGTGTATTTAAGCATTTCTAAATGGTTATGACAAAAGATTGAGGAAAAATAACCAGATTAACAGCAAGATCTTGACTATTCATTTTGCAAGAGAAAACGCACCGTGTGCTTTTCTAAGTAGCTACCACCGCTTTTCAGTGTGGAAGCAAGACTAGAAAGCTCATCGCCCGCCACTCCTCATTTCTTGTGTGAGGTGTCTGCAGCAGCGCTCCTCCAGGCACTGCGAGAGCCGCCCCACCTCCTCACAGCATCTCCCTCAGCTATTAATATCCTCCTCATCTCTCAGCAAACATCTGCAGCAGGCGGGCGGGGAAAACGAGGACAGCGGCGCGCCTCGCGCTCTGTCTCTAGTACACGCATTTCCAGTTATGCCCTTGCATTTACTGAAAGAGCATGCTGAGGGAGTACAGCCCAGCGCCTACTCATAAAATGCCACAGCCATTCATGTGGCTCGCTGGGAAATGCCACATTCCACAAAAGACAAGAAATTAAAAGATTGGGATTTGCATTCAAACAAGGCAAAGGCTCACAAAAGCAGTGTCACTGATGTCAGGGAGGCGATGACATTTTAAAAGAACAATTACTCAGAATGATCATTAAGAAGTTTGCAAATGATATCTTAAAAGCCTGAGTAATGGCCCATTAATTTCATCTGCAAAGACAATAAAGCATTTATATTTAGAAGGGCCTGTCAACTAAACGTGTCAACTAAATGAATCTCTGCAGCTGTTAATTATGGGGAGGTATAGCAAAAGTAGCCAACTGGTCACTTGGTTAACTAGTCACAAGGTTGCAGACTATGGAGGAGACTAAGGAGCAACTAGTCTTGCGTGTTAAGACCTTCAGGCCCGAGGTCTGGGATCTTTGTCCATTTTAAATGCCCAAGAGGCCATTTAAAGCAACCAGTAATGTTTGTTTTGTAACGCAGCATGTTTACGCAGCCTAGTGTGTAAATCTCTCGAAAAATTTCACATTTTTAAAAATATCTCCAATTGATTGTAATTAGCTTCTTATTCTTAATTGACCACTTGTCTTCAGTGAGCATTGTATTTTTTTATTTTTTATTTATTTTTTTTTTTAAGTAGACTAGCATTAGTTTTTGTGATATTGACACTGATGACAAGAATTCTGCAATTTCTATGGAATCAAATTTTGGTATCAAAGGCCTTAATTAAAGCAAAAATAGTTAGTTGCACATAATATATTACAAGTAGACATAGTTATCATCCTTAAAGAGTTTGCAAGAGCTGTGTAAATCTCATGACCGACTCATTAAAAAGTGGTTTATAAGAGTCACTTGCTCATGAATCAAGCACAGACATGAAACAAATGCCTTAAATAATTTAATTCGACCTGGAGTAGTCTGGAATTTTACTATGAAGGGTCCAACAAATTTCAGAAAGGATATGAGAGACAGAGCCTCGTTCCTGAAGTCCACCACAGTGTATCCACTAACCAATGGATCCACAAAGCTGATCATGTGATGGCGACACTGGGCTTGCTCCTCCTCTGTAACCTTATTGGTGCTGATCTCCAGCCCTTTGTAAACCTGCAGTGAAAAACCAACGAGATCATATAAACATTGAAGCAGCAAGAATAAAGTATAAAGTAAATGTTGCATACGCCACATTACAAGTTTTGTTTGGTTCATCATGACAACTACATAAACCCTTAAAGAGAAAAACTGTCCAGTGAGACAGAACTGTTTCGCTCTGTCCTACATGATTATTGTCCTGATTCTTCATGAGGATTGTAGTGTTTGTATTGCGTAGCAGCAGAAAGAAATGTGTGTGCACCTATCATCTTTGACAAAACTCATGAAAACATTAGATTCCAGTATATGAATGAACAAGAACCAGCTCTGAATTTGCAACTTTCAAGTTATGTGGCACCAGTCTATAAGTAGACATCATAAAGCACTGTGGTCATTCAAGGAACTTGTCAGGGGTTTCAGCAGGGTTTCAAGATCAAGGGCATGCGTGCACCGCCGTGCCTAAATTCAGAACAGCTTACCGTAACTCCTCTGCCCTTGCGTGCCGATTTCGGCAAGTTAGGAAGAAATGCTACTGAATTATTGAGATCTTTTCCCCTGTGCTCTCCACAGGACATCCCTGCCAGAGAAATCTTGGTGAGGTGAATGGGGAGAAAAGCATATAAGGAGAGACAGGAATTCAGCCCATTCTCTCCAGAGCAGAATGGTAAACACCAATAAAGGGGCACATTTAAGATATGCAGAAGGTCTTAACAATCGCCGCAGAACTTGGCATGCTACTGCCGTTCTGTTTTTTACTGCCCGAGTAAAACGTCTGCCTGTTAGAGCCAGCCCTCCTGAATGCAATACTTCAAAATTTACAGGCCTCTAACTCTGAATACTTGGAATCAATAACAGCTGTTTTTCAATTTTGAAAAAGAATTTTTGAGTTGGGTCACTATGCTTGTTAAGATAGACTAACAAAGCAGGGAGTTTACAAACAACCAAATAAACGAGGAGCCTGAGTACAAAATACAACATTTTTGGTCACTGTAACACTGCTGCCAAAAACAATGCGGTAAAACTAAAGTTCATCAGGTGAGGACAAGTTGCTGAATAACGTTTATATGTAAACGTGGGTGTTCATTTGTTAATTTGCCTCGCTCTTATCCATAAACTGCCAGCATGGACAAACATTCACATTAAAATCATAATGAGTTAACTATGAAAAGAGCATTTTAAGACCACTAGAAAAACAACAACTAAATGTTAAGACTTGCCAATACTCAGTTAATCGATCGAAAAGCAAAGCACATGGCCTGAGATACCAGCATGCTAGGCTCTGTAGAGAGGGCGTTTCAGGTCATGAGGGTGGTGACAAGTTCTACAAATGGTGGAAACAGCAGTAGATATCGTTAAAATAATATTTAAAAAAAAACAACAACACAGAAAAGCACGATTATTGTGCTACTGACAGAAGTAAAGTAATTATTAAATAATTATTTTTGTTTTCTTGTGTACTGTATTCTTGTAGCTTGGTTGAAGTGATGGCACATGGACTATTTTAATGATGTCCTTTTCTGGGTCTTGATCGTATCAGTTGCGTTGCTGTCTATAGAGGGTCAGAAAGCTCTCAGATTTCATCAAAAATATCTTAATTTGTTTTCCAAAGATAAACAAAGATCTTACAGGTTTATAAGGACATGAGGGTGAGTAACTAATAACAATTGTATTTTTTTGGAATTGTATTATCCCTTTTATGCAAAGCATCAGAGATGAGCTCCAGATTAAAATCTATCCCAAAGTGACATTTTAAAATTTGGCAGACCAAAATGAGATAACTGAACACATTTTTTGTATGAATATGCACCAAAATATATAGTTTCAGAATGTTATTTTAGCATGATTGAAACTGCAGTTAAGAGAGTGAAACTAATCAGTTTTACTTTCAGTTTTGTCTCATTTAAGTGCCTCTGACTGCCTATTCTTTATATGATTTCAACTTTTTTTGCTCAACTTCAATTGTACTCTACTTTTCCACAAAATTTTCTACAGTTGGAAATAGGGATGTAACGGTATTGTAAATACCTAATTTTTTTGATACTGCCATGGTCGCATGACTCGATAAAACGTTATGTCTTCTGATAAAAGTTTGCTCAGACGAATGAAGCGAACGGGAGGCAGCGGGAACATCAGCCCAGCCCAGCCCATGCGTGGCCATCTTTGTGGTCTGTTGTGGCTACAGATTTCAACTTTGTTGCTATATTTAGCAACTTTTCAGACCCCTAATGCGACTAGTGACAAATCTAGAGACTTCTTGGACAAACCTCAGCAAGTCTCTGGCAGTGCCGCGCAGGCGCGATCTCTTGATCTCCCAGCACACACGCACACCTCCCTCTGCGTCTGTTCTGTTCAGTGCGCGGCTGAGAGGACTTCCAGTTAAAACAGATATGTTGCTTCTAACTCTATTTTACATGCAAATATAGCCACAGCATAGCCATTGACTATATCTTATGTGTACTTGGTTTCATCAGACAATGCTCGATTAAATATAAGGATTCTAATCTAAATTTACATCTTGTAAGGTAGAGCTAGTTCAGTTGGCCTTATTATGGTGTGCATTTCAGTCACTATTTCATATTCATTCCGTTTTTCTGACAACAGAAACCATTATATATCAGTGAAAACAGCTATATTGAGAATTAGGGTGCAATGAAAAACATTATGTGACCACAGAGAAGCAGGATAATATGAGGCACTGATGTAATGAATATGCAAATTGACATATGACGTCATCTAGTAACAAATTAAATCAGATGTGTGGAAGGTTTAATACTTTTTTGTTATTAAAATGAAAAAATGTAAGTTCCTGTTTCAAAGTTTACAGATAGATGGCTAATTTGTGTGCCATTGCTATGTTCAGTGTTCATGTAAACTGTTTAATAAACACTTTTGGCACTTTTTTTGAGTCCCTTCATTAGTTTTGTTTTTCCTGTAAATGATTCAATAAATACCGTATCGTGCCATTCATACCGAGGTATTACCGTACCGTGAAGTTTCGATACCGGTTACATCCCTAGTAGGAAATAAAACTGCATGCCATTACAGGATGCAACATGCTTCATCAAGGTTAAATCTGAGAGAAAAACCATGAAGTTTGACTAAAACACCACATAACCAAAAACCAAGAAACCTGGCAACTACCACAGAATTTTTTTTTTTTTTGCATGTGTTTTTAGGTTCTTCCAAGAGGTTGTATAAACATGTATGAGCTACCCTACAGAATGAGACTAAAATTACATAAGAGAGACACAACAAGAAAAAGGGAGTAGGGGTGCATGTGTGTGGCAAAGTATGACAGAAGGGCCTGTGAATGCAGAGCCTGGTCATGTGGCTCTCATTTGGGGCCACGTTTCTTAAGTGCTGCAGGCATGAGCGGGTTTTGTTCCATGCACCCGTTTGTTACCACCTTTCATTAAGCTCCGTAACAGCCTCTCAATGATACAGAGCCCACCATGCACTCCAGGCTTCAAATGACCAGTGCGCCCCTTCCCCAGAGTTTATTTAATTTTTATTCGCTCTAGTAGTTTAATAAAAGGCATGTTTAATGTGGCACAAATGCAGACGTGCCTGTGAGGGATGGAAGTACAACTTGTTCAATGTGTCAAGCTGGTGTGTAACATGTTGTCAATCATTTTACAGATGAACCTGGAATATTTTGACCCCTCCAAATTTGTGGTTAAATGTCAAAGTCCAACATACAAAAGTAATATGGGGAAGCATTTGTATCATTTCATAAACATGAAACACAACCCTGCCTGCAATGAATCGAACGAGAATTTAACCAATTACATTTTTTCCAAAACTGTCAGATGTTTCACGCAACATTTATTCATATTCAAATTTTAACAGAGGTACATTTTATTCGATGTGCTATTTTGTTGTGTACCTTGAGTACAATGATTTTACAGAAGGGATACTAGAAATGGAATATTCTGTTCACAAAATATGCGGACAAAATATGCGGAGAAAGACTTCAATATACTCAAGATTGTCATGCAAGAAGCATAGAAAATTTAGTAAATAGAATTACTGCCATGATTTAATAATCACTGGAACAAACTTGCTTTGACAAAATTTCGTACATATTTTACAGGGTGGCTAATTTTGTATGACCCCACTCGTACAAATTCATAGGATTTGTGATAAAATCATACATACTTTACGATTTGCAATTTCAACTTTATAAGTGGCCGATAACCAACGTGGACTTCCTATCAATGGGAATCATACAAAATCGTATGAGTGAGGTTGCACAAATTCATATGAATTAGCGACCTCGTAAAAATAAGCATGAATCGCTCTCAGACGGTGTTGAAATTTCTCACAACCAAACAGATTTCGAACTGGATGAGCGATGAGATTTTTTGCTGAAGGAAAATCTGGGGAAAACTTGTGTTTCAAACTGCACTTCTGTTCCTCTCAGGCTCATTTTTGTTTGCATAATAATGTTAACCAACTAGTTTCCTGACTTTCATCTCACAGACATGTTTGGCTGATTAAGCCATTAAACTCTTTTTTTACGATTAGCCTTTGTTGTGTTTGCCTCGTTTTGTCTGGTTGACGTCGCAGTGCTGAAGTCCTGCTGTTTGGTCTCATGCCCTTCCATGACTTGAATGGCAGGCATCTAATCCCATGCAGCTGCATATGGGTGCATGTGTGTGTGGACATGTTCTAGAGAGCCATAGTGTCTAATTGAAACTCATTATTAATGAGGACAACTGGTCCACAAGGGGGGGGGGGTTAAAAGAGAGGAGTGGAAACAGGAACAGAACAAATGTGGACTCCTTATTTCACATCCACAATTTCACATTTTCCAACTGTAAAAAAATACAATAACAACATTTACGAGGTAGTGGCAGTCGCAGCAGGGTGAGAGAATCCAAGCGCTCAGAATACACAAGAACAGAGCAAGAGACGGGCAACACAGTCATCACAAGTTTGCTTGTCGCCCACAGCCCAACGGGGTGGGGACAATTTTTCTTTGTGTGAGACTGTGTGAATGAGAGTGTGTATATATGAGACCCAAAGAAAAAAGAAAGACAAAAAGCAAAGGGAAGAAGGGGGGAGTGAGCAAAAAGGGTGTAGTGAATCCAGTGACCCAAACCGCAAACACTCAGACGAGTCCCCAGACAATGGCTTTAGTGTTGAGCTATTAGAGCCGGCCGTGGCTGATCCACACAGCACCTCAGGCCACGCACGAGACAGCTGCTCCCCACTATTCATACAGGGGGAGGGCCATCGAGTGGGAGGAATGGAGACAAGTGACAGTATGACCAACAGCAAGATTGACGCAAGTCATGATGACTGACTAAATATTACAAAAACATTTTGATGACGGTAAAAGCTGGAATCCAGCGTTACATTCCTCATATACTCATGCAAATTTTGTCAATTACTAAAGTGCAAAGCAACAGACTCTTACCCAGAGTTAGTTGGTCACTTCACTTGCCATTCACAAATCTTCTCCCATGGCATCATAGGATTGTAAGTGTCCTTTGGATGTGCATTTAATCTGAAGTCATATGGCATTCATTTTCTGAATTTTGACTGCTCTTTTACAAAATAGCTACTATGCAAAGCAGTTAAAAACAAGCTACCTAAAACAAAAGAATGAGAAATCTCTGTCTTTGGACTGTAACATCTCATACACAAGGCT
This sequence comes from Enteromius viviparus, assembly GCA_032353835.1. Taxonomy (NCBI): domain Eukaryota; kingdom Metazoa; phylum Chordata; class Actinopteri; order Cypriniformes; family Cyprinidae; genus Enteromius; species Enteromius viviparus. Next base: position 11,922,459 of record JAUCNO010000353.1, read on the forward strand.
AAGAAACAGTCTGGGACACACCATGTTTCACCTGGTATATCTTCTGTTAGCTCAAGCATTTAGGAAAGTAGTAGCACACCACTCCTTAAAAAGAGGCGTATTATGCATTTATAGCAATGGGAAAAAAAATGAGAAGACTTCTGCTTCTGTATCAGAGGTGGAAACTGCAAACTGAGTTTCTCCAACACTTTACCTCCCACTACACATCTTTAGCACCCCAATCGTGCAGTCATTCACACTGGCCCACTCTCCTGTGTCTTTCCAAACCGCTGCTCCTCTCCTCCAGGAACGGCTCAGTGAAGCCAAGCTAATAAATCATTCACGGTGTCGCTCTTTCCCCTCACTTTAGCGCTATCGTGCAGTCATCATTTGTGGAGGCTTACTGAATCGCACCGCTCTCAACACCCCACCCACAACTAACCCATTTCCGCACCTCCTTTTAGTTTTTTTTCTAGGAGGACAAAACAGGGTGCCAGAAGAGATGAGCAATGGAGAATAAATGAGAGACATCTTTTCCATTTCTTGCTTCAGTCTGCACCGAGAGACCAACGCAGAGTTTAACAGGATATCAGGCCGATCTTGAGCTCTGTCGAGGTTTCTCAGATGCTGGGATGAATGCAGACGTCACAGCGGGCATGTGCTGTGCCGCCAGTCCTAGGCGGCCAGACAGACTGACACAATTGGATTTTCATTCATTCAACTCAAATCGAATTTAGCTGCTGGTGTGTTTGGCAAAAGGGGGGAAATGGCTCCTTCCAAAAGCATTTAGCGCCTGAGCAAACGCAGACAAACTGCCTTGGCCCTTCAAAGCAAAAAAAGGCCACATTAACCCTTCCCTTGTCATCTACATCCTTAAATTAGGTTACAAATAATCTGACAGCTGTTTAAAGTAATGGTTATGCCTTAATTGGCACTTCTGTCATTATATATGTTTTTTTCAAACCTAAACACTGTTGATGTTTGGCTGTGGAATCTTTTTTCATTTTTGGTAAAGAATTTTA
>JAUCNO010000353.1:11930208-11954931 GCA_032353835.1 Enteromius viviparus
ATTCATTGCTGTACTTGGGCCAAGTGATAGTGGATTGTGTGGCCCATCTCTGGGCCAAACCAATTTTGCTATGTGGGATAGGACTGCGCCATCTGACCAATCACAGTGAGGGCTCACGGGTTTAGACACCGGGTAAAGACGCGTTTCACACCTGTAATTTTTTAAAGCGGTGTTGGCACCGCATTTTACCCGGGGTTATGAAACTGCTTCGGACCAGGGTTAGCACCGCAATTGCAAAAGTTGAACTACTAATAAAATTAGGTCAAGAAATATACCAAATCTGTAAAGTAAGATGTACTCACAATAAACAGTAACATTGAATCTGTGTTTTTCCTCTGGTCTGCTGCTGCCACTGATCTCAGCTTCATAAAGTCCAGAGTCTGTGGTTCTGGTGTTTGTGATGATCAGAGATCCAGTCTGATCCAGCTCCAGTCTGTCTTTGAATCTCTCATCAGGACCATTAAATATATCTCTGGTCTTTCCAATAATTCTAGCTATAAGATTCCTGTTAGTTCCAAATTTCCACTCAATCTCATCACCCGTCTGTATTTCAGTGACATTAATCAGCAGAGTGACTGAATCTCCCTCCTTCACTGACACTGACTTCACACCAAACACACCTGAAGAACAAACACAAACAGTCTCTCGGTTACACTCATTACACTTAACTTTAACTGTGGTACAGTACATCAGCTTCAAGTCTCAGATGTTCCCCATATTGGACTTCAATGTTGAAGTGTTAGTAGTTTATTTTCCTGTTATATATATATATATATATATATATATATATATATTAGGGCCGGGACTTTAACGCGTTAATTTATATTAATTAATTACACAAAAATAACGCGTTAATTTTTTTTAACGCATTTTAATCGCATTTATTTTTACACCGCGGAACGTTTATCACTGGAGTTTCGGCAGACCGATTATACTGGAACACCAACTAGCGCTTCTAATGTTTTGAATGTTTTTGAAAGTAGGGGTGCACCGATCCAGATCGGTCGATATGTTCGCTCGTTTGGTCAGTAAAGTCCTCATGTAATCAGCGGTAAATGCCATCAGATTTGTGATTTCACATTGAGCCCTATATACTACACACAGCCGTTGTTCACTGATGAGCTGTGCAAATCCACGCTGATAATGAACATGTTCTGCGCAGCTCGTCAGTGAACAACGGCTTTGTGTAGTATATAAAGTACGGCTCAATGTAAAATCACGCACGGCACTATATTGGTCTGTTGGACTTGGTTGAACAAAAATAAACAATATTTTGTTGCTTAAAGTGCCCCTATTATGCCATTTTAAAGATGGCTTATATTGTTTTCTGGGTGTCTTAACACTTTAGTTTTCTCTAAAAATAGATTTTATTTTACCCCATTTCTAAATGATTCGTAAACGACTTGTGTGAAGCAGTTCGAAGACTCAGTTTCTCTAAACCCCTCCCTTCCGCAAGCCCTCACTGTGATTGGTCAGATGGCGCAGTCCTGTATGATTGGTCTACCACTACAGCGCTCCACAGACTCAAAGCTTGAACCAAAACTACCGTGGACAGTGCTTTTGTAAGCGAATTGGGCACACCTCTATGTAGTGAAATTCAGCATTGCATAAAGCATAACACTGCGTTAAGCCTTCGTTTATCATTACTTAGGCCACATTTACACATATCCGGGTAATTAGAGAAATTAATAATTCCTCCTCTCCGTTTTCAATAATAACATTGTGCACGCAACATCGTTTTCAAAAAAACTTATATCATTTATATCAACCCGCATAAAAACGCCGTTGTGCGCGATAATAACTATGCCAAACCTATGTAGCGTTAAATAGGGTGCTCATCTGGCGATTAGCATTTTCTGGCGCATAACCTACGTCTTCCCCCTTCGTCTTCGTGTAAACAGGGCCTTAAACTCATGATGAGACAGACAGACAGACAGTCAAGCTGCATCAATCACAATGTTTAGAGTACATTACAGCCCCACAGCTGAACAACAGAACTACAGAGCAAGTTATCTGTTTCGGATCTTATTATTTCAGATCTGGCTTGAGCTAGGAATGAGTTAAAATGTGATGGTTTTCAGTAGACTGCAATTTGGCCGGTCCCAGAAACCGGTCACATCAGATGAAAAAAAAAAAATTTAAAGAACAGAAAAAAATATGTCTAAAATGTGCGCAAAATCTGTGTGTCATGATCTCTAAATGGTAAATGTATAAATGTTAAGGGTGTAGGGTATATAAATGTACAGGTCTAAAGGTTTAAAGTTAAAGCATTTTTATACGCTTGAATTATTTTAGTATAGTTATAGTATATAGTATAAATAAAAAACAAATCTAAATGGTTGATTATTGGAGGGAATACAAAATCATGTTCTCTCCACAGATTATCTGTGTGTGTGTGCGTGTGTGTGTGTGTATATATATATATATATATATATATATATTATATTGCAACATTTACATAGACTTCACTATATTGCTACAAACATTTGATTTCTGGTCTTTTTTCGAGGGCTTGAAAAAACTTCTCAATACAACCTTGCAGCAGCAGTGAGCACACATGCAACCAGAAAAAATGGCAGACTTTCGAACTGTATGCTTCTCTGGGTGTCTGTGCCAGTTAGTTAATGTCACTGAGATTAACAGGAATTCTGCTTACTCCCAACTTTATTTAGACCTTGATATAGATTTGGCACCAGATGGTGGACAGGAATATTGTAAAACATCATTTATACTGTTATGCAACATGCTTGTGCTCATGCTCAAGATATCTCCAGCTTTGCTCAGAAATAATCATACATAAACAAACAAACATTTAAGACTTGCAAGCCAACTACTGGAGATGGTGACTTCTATCTGAAACCCATCAAAATCAATCAAGTCAAAAAACTAAGCATTGATCATCTTCATGTTATCTATGCATGCAAGGCCAATTACATAGTTAACTAAAATATGAAACCAGTTATTACACGCTGCTTGTCATGAACCTTTTGTTAGAGCCAGACATCAGTAGACAAGACTTTAATCTTGGCTTTATGTCAAATTTATGAGTTATGATCGCGTGGAGCATTGTCAAAAATGGCGACCAGTGGTGGACACGAGGAAATAAAATTACTCTAAAAACTCAAACATATACGATGTGCTACGAAAAAACGTTTAAACAGTGTTTTCCCAAAGCTATTTTCGGGGGGGAAACGAATAAACTAGTTATATTTTGGAGTCTACTAATGTTCTAGTTAACTGCGAAATAAAACTTGCGGCATTTAATTCCACACCAAAACAAACCTTCCTGACAAATCAGTCTGCTCCAGTATAAAACATTAAATATTCAATTTCATAGCACTGCTGTTTTAAAATGACCTGTCATTTATTAATCGCAATGCCCTTTCACGTGCTTCCCTGTTTGACAGATGATGCAGCGAATCGCTCAACTCACCTGCATGGAATCGGCGCTTATAATTTCCCCATTAAGCCTTTTCCCGATCTCAATGGCCAATTTGGATTTGCCAGTTCCCGTAGCTCCTAAAATCACCACTAAAGATGGGCTGATGCCTTTCTGGAGCACACGCGTGGCGGCCGCCATGACAGCAACCTCTCAGGGCTGTAGAATGATCTGCGCATGCGCGGTGATTTCGTAACGGAGGCGGGATTTGTATCCAAGCAACTAAAACTGTTTCCATAGGAACGGGGTTTGTAGGATTCAATTTTAGCAGGTACGGCAAGGGAAGGGTGTTTCATTCAAAAAGAGGACAAAAGTTCAACAATCGAACAAAAAGTGCTTGGAAAACAGGGACAATATATGGAAAATAAAATGTTGCAAACAAGGACGAATCTAGTTTAAAAATGTTCATTTTCATCACCAATACATTTATACAAAAGTATTTTATCTTATATAATATCTGAGCAGCAAGTTAATTTATTAGCCTACATATAATTTGGATTACTTAATCAGATTCCAAAAATCAAGTACTCGTAATTATATTATTATATGTTATAATGCTCATACTCAGATAACAGTTACTTTTTAAGGATGACACGATCACATATTATTCACACAATGGACCCTTTCACGTTTCCAGGTTTCTCCGCAGCGGAAGTCGTCATAGTTGGGTAAACTTAAACAGCAGTGAATGGGATGGTACCACAAATATATTTTTTGCATTCCCATTTCCTCAATTAGCAAAAGAAAAACTCCACGATAGTGCTTTCATGACTTCCAATACAAATAAAAAATAGAGAGAGACTGATTACTGCAGTCAAAAATGAGAACGTTGTAGCTAACGTGCCCATACACGCCGCGTTATCTACACCCTCGCATTAGCCTAAACTATCTTTCTGTAATTTGATGCAAAGGTAATATAATACAAAGAATGGTGTTATAAATGTGCATACATTTTTTTTATACATATAAGATTTTTTTTTAGGATTTACAATGCGGATGACCGTTAAACGCGTTATCTTGTGAAAAGGGTCCATAGAAGTCATTCATAATTTCATTTAATATAAAAGGGTTGTGTAAATGGCATGTACATAAATTTGGGTAAAATAGCTTCTATGAGATTACATATTTACTTCAAGTTAATATTTCAATAATTTATCAAAACTTTTGTATAGTACTACGTAGCTAAATCACAGCGAATGTAAACAAATATTTCTATTTTTATTGTTAAATAATTTATTTAGCATTTTTATTATTTAATTCATCATTAGCTTTTTATTAGCTCACAAAACTTTGTTTTTTTCATTTAATACAATATAAAGTAATTTTTAAATATTAAAAGTAATCTAAAAAAAAGTAGTCAGAACTAGCTAGAAACTAACTACAGTTTTCATAATGTAATCTACAGAGCTCTGTTGGCACAGTTTTAATCGTTTAATTTGCTGCTTTGACAACACTGTTGACTTCAGCAGGTCGACTTGTGCACCTTCCGGAAGAACACGGGTATGAATAGCTCTCTTCCGTCTCCATGGCAACTGAGCGTTCTGCGCCAAGGAAAAGAGAGATGATCGTTGCCATGGCAAAGAAGGCCACTACGACGTGTCAACTAAAAGTGGCTCTCGCTAATGAAACGATCAAATCGAGTTCACACACACTCGTACAGGTGTTGATGGAGTGAAATAGCACTTATGCCATGCATAAGAAACCGTGCGCTATTTTCTGGCATAACTGAGTCAGGGTAATACTGTTTAAACAGTATTCCATAACCAGTCATTGCCCCTCTGATCCAGATATTACTTAAGAACTGTCAAAAATCTGAAATGGACGGTTCATGTAATTGATGTCATTATTTTCTAACAGCAGATCAGTACAGCGTGACCTTTTGCTGAATTAAAAGAACAAAAATGTAAACGCTGCAGGAAAGTGGAGTAGATTATGTCTGGGGTTTTTTAAATTTGAGATGCATTATTTGTTACGTGTTGAATTTATGCTTTAAAAAAAAAAGAGCAGAGCTTGAAGTCATATCATGACAGTGTATGAAGAAAATCTGTAAGACTAGTGTGACCATGGCTTCAGTCACTCACTTTCATTGCATCTTTTTTATACAAAGAAGTTGAATGGTGACTGAAGCATCTCCACAGAAGTCAATCATTATTAGTTTGGAACAAAATGAGGGTTAAAAATTACAGAATATTCATTTATTTACTTAAAACTATTCTCTTTTGTTCTGTTAAAACATGTCATTTCATGGCTTCAGATGTATGTGGAAATAAATGCTAACAAAGCAAGACAAGCACACTGACATGATTTGAACTGAGTTTATTTTATTGTTTTCCCAATTTTGAGTTTATGTATATAGGCTTATGAGGTACACAAAACAGAGTGCTTAGACAATGCTGCTGCCATTCTCCTCCCATCATGACACCTGACGACAAGGAACCAAAGTGAAAGAAAAAAAACAGAGGGTTACTGATGGCTTATGCGTATTTTACCATTTTGGACAATTTTAATGCTGAATGTACAAAAATCACCTCAATCAATCAGCGGTGATTGCTTTGAGCACATTGCCTTTTTTTTATTTTATAAATAATTGCATTAGAAATGACCATGTGCATTAACTTCGAATTACAATGGTCATATTTGGAAATAAGTAAGCATACGCCACCAGTACAACTTTATATTTAAATACAAATCAAACAATGATACAAATAATTCTGTAAGAAAATATAATTAGTACAAAACTCTTTCAACAATTTTTTTTTCTGCCAAAGCTATAAGCCAAAGAAATTTCCGAACACAAGGGAACAGGCAGTGAAAACAGCATAAAGTGGCTAGTGACGAAAATAAAATGTTGATAGTGTTGTTTTATTTAACTTTTTGAATTTTTTTTTTCCTTTTACTTTTCTTAACAAAAATAGAAACTTTGAGATACTCTTAGGGAAGGCAGGTGGCCCAACCAAGTTTTAGGACAAATGGCAGAAAAATAGAAAATAAAGTCTATTAACAGTGCTGATTTTCATATTCAAAACACAAGCATGTATTTTTACACAGTGTCCTGTACACCACTACAATTATATACATATGTCCAAAGGATATGCCAGAGTTTATATACACTGCAAGGCTGTGCTGGACACTGTCCTGAATGTTCAAGATAACAATAATATACAATAACTGAAAAGAAAAATAGAACACAACGTAACAAAGGAACAGTGATGCAACTTCCTGTCTGTTAAACTTACACCATCATCATGTGGCAATGGGGGCACACAGCTCTCCTTAAATTTGGGTTAATTTAGATAAAGCACTATTAACGGAGAAGTCACATTATTCAAAGACCCTTAAATATATTTACCCAGACAGATTCAAGATTCCGCCGCAAAAAAAGGGGGCTTGGCGATTTAGAAGATCAATTTCACATGCATATAAATTGCTACATTTCAAATAATGCCTAAATTGGCATGCTAATTCAATGAAATAATACTTCCCCGTCCAAATACTATAGCTTTCACGGATTTAAGATAACGCACATTCATGGTATACATCTTCAAAATTCTTCGGAAATAATGACCCTCTTTGGAAAATGTTTGAACCAGTTCCACAGCTTCCACAAGTATGTCTTCCCCCTGTTGCGAAGGCAAATGTGCAAAGAACAAAAACTGAAGAACTAATCTCAGAATTTAGAGTTTGTTCCATTAAATATTCCGCTTCTGGAAAAACAAACAAAAGAAAAAAAAAAAAAAAAAAGAAAAAAAAAACACAACAAGGACTTTTACACAGTTCCTATTGAAAATATGGCTGGACTATGAAGGTTTATGCACGTTTGAGTTCAGCTAGTCTCCGCAGTAACTGCTGTTGCCTGTTTTTCAGCTGCTTCTTCTCCTGGGCCTTCTGTCTGTCACCGACATGAAGCGTATGCAGGTATTCTGTGGCCTTGGTCAAGATCACAACTTTTGGTGTCTTTGGACAGTCAACAAGGCCTGGGATCTCATCCCGCAGGGCCAGAAAACGGGAGCGTAGGTCATTGCGTCTCTTCCGCTCCAAAAAGTTGTGTGTCTTCCGCTTGTCCGTGTCCTCACAGTCCGAACTCTGAGGGCTGGATGGTTGGGATTTGAAGTGGTAGGATGTGTGTGTTGGAGAAGCGGAGACAGTCTGAGATGGTGTGGGGACTGAGGGAGAAGGCAAAGAGGTTTTTCTTTCTGGGGTTTGGGGTGTAGAACCCAGTCGTGGCTGCGAGGTCTCTTGCCTGATCTTCTTGCGAGGAGGCTCCTCTTCAGGATAGCTGTCAGGAGAGCGGGCAGCGTAGTTGTGCTGTTGCTGATGAATGGAGATGTGGAAACGCTTCATGCAAGGGTCATAGGGGTCTGCACGAACCGTGATGGTCACCGGTTTACGGGCGTTCACCAAACGCGACTTGTTCTGCTTATGTTCCACCGTCACAACATCAATCTCTTCATCATCTGAAAGAACAACAGAAAGAAATGGAGGTTGACTATAGACATATCAAGCATAATGCCACTTCCATGGCCAACACCATTTCACTCACCCATCCTAAGCATGTTAGAAACTAAAAAAAATTAGATAGGTCCTAAAGCTAAAAGATTAATCTTAGGTTTCTATTAGTTCCCTATTCTCAGGAAGAGGAAAATAAATGAGGCGTTGAACCACAACAATGAACTTGGATTCACCTCTGATGTGCGTTTTGATAAGAGAAGCATCTGATCTGAGTTCCCTCTTCTCTGATTTCACTACGCAATTACTTCTATTGCTGGGCACAAAGCCGAATGTCACAATACCAGAAATTCACTATTAAACGTAATATTAATGCAATAGTAATCAATAGGATCTACTGTTGTTTTGGACACCTTTGACTTTCATTAACATTGTAAACCGTAAATTCTGTATTTTGCAAAAGAAAGGATTTGGAAGACATGAACAAATGATACAGAATTTTCATTTTGGGTAAAAGTTGCAAGTGCACTTACAATGCTAATGCCAGCTTTGGATGCTAACAGGCCATTCATGAACAATTAAGTAGCCCTTAAGACATAGGATTCAAGCACCCTTATTATTGGTTTCTGCTGCTGGCACCACCCACAAGTAAAACAATTCTTCCTTTTCTTTCACTTGAGGAATGTGGAAGCTCAGCACATCATTACATTCCACACATAATAAGTAGAAATCTAGATGAATTGTCAAACTAAATCCCGTGGCACCAATGCAACTTTTCTATTCAGGTACGTCAGGTTTTGGTTTAGCTCTACTTAAGGCACAAATGAAGGGTAATACTGCACTGCGTGATCCTATACACTCCATCAGGTGTCAAAAGAAGGCGTCAGCCCAGCATTCAATGTACAGTGAGTTTTAGCGCTCAAAGTCAACGGGCTCGTGCTTACCAGAGGAGTCGGTGCGAGATTCCGACCCGGACGACACCTGTTTCTTGCAGCTGCTGCTTAAAGGGAAGGTAAGGACAGCTGCTGGATCCACGCAATCTGTCGCCAAGTTGTTGTCCGCAGGGACGCACTGCGCCTTGCTGGAGAGTTTCGACTGCGCCGAGCAGGACAAGCGCTCGCTGACAACTTTCTCCAGCTGCTGACTGGCGGAGAAACTGCTCCACATGCAGTCCTGAATAATGATGGAGCTCAAGTTCTCCAGAGTCTCCTCCGCATTCAGCTTCCACGGTCCCTCCTGCTCGTCGTCCTGCCCCAAGAACTGGGACATCCACTCAAGCCTGTCCCCTGGAGATGGAGCGGTACCTTCCAGTGTCCTGACGGGCGACATGGGCGGGGTTGGCACCAGCTCGAATTTCTTCCAAATGTCCTCACTTGGTGCGGTCGATTTGAAAAAGAAGTCCTCGTCCAAGTTGAGGTCGTCGTAGAAATAGTGCTGATATTGGTCGTATTCCTCCATCTCCCACTTCTTATTTCGCGATGCGTTTGCACTGATTCCTGGCATTGGCGGCTTCCTCAGAGATCAAGATCTGAAAACCACAATTGATCCGCTTTTAAAAACAATCCGATCTTGTGGTGCTCTGCGAGGGATAATCAACTTCAAGCACTTCATTTTTATTTTAAATGAGCTTCGGGTATATAAATATATGTATATCTCATTACAGTTCATTTAGATATTTGTTATAGTTGCAAATATTTTAACAAACAGAATATTCATATTAAATTATCCTAAATAAAGCAAATGATTATTCAAATATGCATGCAAACCTAATATTATAGACGCCTAGCAGATAACGCAATAGTAGGCTATACAATATTTGGTCTGCAAGCACTTCCACTATACAGTACAAAACTTACATTTTCGCAATATACTTCTATTACATAACACAACATGCTTCATGTAACTGCACATACTACTACGAGTGAATACGGTCTCGAAGAATTGCTTTTTTCGTCGTAAAATGCCTCAAAAACGAATAAGATGAACCATTTAGACGCTCCTTCCATAACACTTACCGTAACACAGAGCCGGGAGTCAGAATGTTGCATGTCATTTGAGACGCGAAAAAAATGTGTTGCGGTTCACCGGCGAGCTCCAGCTAAATGTTTTGCACAAAAAGCTTTCATGTCAACAAGTTAAGAAAGCGTCATCAGCTGCGTGTTGAATAATCCTTTCGTGTTGGGTTGCTCGAGTGTGGTTTTGTGTTATCCGGCTGTTGTTTATAAGTTGAGTTGCGAGGATGTTTGTTAATTTGCAGTCCGCTTCTTCGTGAGAACTTCGCGTGTTTTATAGCGCCTGTGTGATCCCTTCTCAAGCCGCGGCTCGCGCTCACTATGGACACCTGAATCGAGTACCGCACAATATTACCCAGCCAAAGTAGTGAAAGGATTTGCATACAAGGCGGGTCGTAGTGCGATGACCACGCCCACCGCTTAAAGCGACAGGGTCTGCTTCAGAGGTTCAATTGAGGTTCAAGCGTCTAGATAGATGCGGATGATTATTGAGATATTATGCTGTGTACAGATTGGGAGACACTTTTAAGGTGATATACTTTTTTATCAGCTCGACAACCAATAGAAATTCACAAGAATTATATATGAAAATGCGTTATATATTATACCAGTCAGAAAATAACTGGGCTCATTGAAACATGCAACATGGCATAAATATAACTGATATTTAAACTATAAGTTTTTTAAAATGTCTATTGCTGTTTTATGATATCCCGCTTATTAAAAAATACCATATAATTGAATATAAATCTATCTATAAAAACTTCTCTGAAACAAGATGAATTTACTTCAAATGTACTTTAAAACTACACACGCTAGCAATTGTTTTTTGTTGTTGTAGTTTTTTTTTTTTGTTATACTACCAATAAATACCAGAATATATTTAAAAATATATTACAATTAATATTATTATACAAATATAAAAAACTGTTTACCAATAATGATGTAATAAATTAAATAACAATAAAATCAATCTTATTTTAAGACGCTTAAAAAAACTAAACAACCAAACAAATGAATGAATGAATGAATGAATGAATGGCAATTCGTTGTTTACTTTTTGGTTGGAAAAAAAATGTTATTTAAAAAATGCGAGGACTGCTAATAAAAGGGAGCTAACTGTGTCCAATAATAATAACAATGCAAAATCATTTGTAATGCAAGCAAATCATTGCTCATTTGATCTGAGAAAAGTAAATGATTAGCCAAGATCTTGTTTTGTTTTTGTCTCTCAAACAATAGCAAATGTGTAATTTTGGATTTACACACTGTATTCATGTCGAGCTACACATTATTGTATTAATATTGTGAGCAAAAGAGCAAGTCATATCCAGCCTATACATCTTGCCCATGTTAATTTAGGTCAAGATGATAATTAGTGCCAGACAGCTTATGAATTGCTGGCAGTGCACAAGCCTTACTTGTGACAATAATGTTTCTTATGGCTGTACCACGTGTTCTCTTTTTCAACAATGTCCCATATGGCAAATCTGTGCATTAGGAAGTAAGTAATCGCTGACTAGTGTCTCAATTCAGGGTCTATGCTCTCCCTTCTTTTCATCTTAATTTAAGACCTTGACTTTATGCAGAACAAAGACGCTTCCCACAATGATTGACAAATCTCCCCGGAGAGATGGATTTTTCTTTGGCTTTATGGCCTTTTTTATAAATTTGCTTTGCTTTTTTGACCCACCCTTTTAATCCAATTGTCTAATACAAATGTTCAAGATATTATAGGAGGCAGTGACAACAGGCTGAGTGGGTTTGATTGGTTTGCATTGATGAATCACGGATAACTCAGTTGTACTCATATATGTGTGTGTGTGTGTGCGTGTGTGTGTGTGTGTGTGTGTGTGTGTGTGTGTGTGTTAAATTAGCATGTTGTTATCATATATTAGAGGTGCTAATAAGAAGTCTGGACTCAAAGCTAAACACAAGTAGAAAATTAGAAATAAAAGTTTTTGTAGCACTCAATTTGTAGTTCAAGTGTCTTGTTCAGCCAGTTTTATTACACTTTCAAATATAAAGCAACAACTGTACTTTTGTTGTTAAATTGCGGTTTATTTTTTAGATATGCCTATAGTTTAACTGCTCTTTCTAATCTTTTTCTTTTTTTTTTCTTACAGCTGCTAGTGGTAGATGATGACGTAAAGCCGAATCTACATCATCAACAGATGTCTTTGGTGTGAATGATGTGAGAATTCTTGTTTCCATGACAGCGCTTTTGTTTTTCAGGTTATGAAGGTTTATTGACATAAAAAATGAACTGAGAAGTCAAACAACACATACTGCTGTGGAGAGCAAACTGTGAGAAATGTGCTGGGTTATCACAAAAAGGGTTTAATATGTTCAAAAATGATTAGATAAATACACAAAAAATGCAGTCCTGTATTCCAACATTCTCTGGATATCTCTGTTTGTTGATATGCTTACTGAAGTGCATCTATCATAGACTGGTATGATGAATTCCCAGTAGCTTGACCTTTGAGTTAATAGGTTGACTGAGCAGGTTGAATAACACCTGATCTCTTTCCATTCAGATGAGGAAGGGAGCATCTATCTCTAAATGTCTAATGAAAGGTCAAGGTCCTGTGATCTTCTTGACCACTATGCACAAAAAGGGGTGGAGACCTGTCCCTTTGATCTATTAGCATCTTGCACGCTTTGCTCCACCCAGAATCCTCTAATTAAATCTAAACAACTGACACCAACAGACAACCCAAAAAAATGACATGCTAAGAAACAAAAAACATGATATACAGAAATGTGAGGGACTTTTGTTGATAAATATTTCAGCACGTTTACGTTATATAATAAATATTATACAAGTAAAACATCATAAATAAAATATGATTTGAGAAATATTTTACATTTAAAATATTAAAATTAAAGTATACATACATTTGAAATATTATATAGCTTATTTAAAATATATAGAAAAATGATTCAAGAATTAAAAAAGCATTTATGTTTTATGAATTTGTTATGTAATATAATTTTTAATTTGTATATGATACTGTGTTCAAATAATTAAAGACACAAAACACTGAAAATACACAAATATTTTAATCTTAAGGTTTATAGTTTTTTTTTTAACATTTTAAAATATATCTAATATTGTAAAAATGAAAATGAAAATATAGGCAACCTTTTTAATAATAAAGATAATACTTTATTAAGTATATACACACAAAAGACAAAATCTACACAAATGTTTTAATCTAAATTTTAAATTAATTAATATTTTTATTTCCCCATTTCAATTTTTTAAATACTTTTCTACCTTTTAAAATATTTGAAATACATTTAATATAAAAGTTAAAATGTACGTAAATTTTTTACAGATAATTATATAATAAAGTATACTTCCTTTTTAAAGTAATTTATACACACAAAAGACTGAATATACACAACTTTGAGTGGCACACTTTCAACCTAATTATTAAGTCTGTTCATATATAAATATATATATATATATATATTTATATCTTACTTTTGAAAAATCTATATTTTAAAATATTTGAATTATTTTCGTTATTGTACAATTATTGTAAATCGTAATGAAGGTAAACCTTTCTAAAGGTTGTTCATTTTAAGTATGTGTTTTCAGAAAAATATGCAAACAAAAGACCCAGTATGCACAAATATAAGGTGTAATTATTTTTTACTTATTTTTACAGAAAGTATTGTAAAATTAGGTAGTATTTTGAAATGTATTATAATTTTCTTTTATATGACCACTTTAACAGTCTTTTTACACATTTTGTTTTGTTTTTTAAATACTGATTGAAGGAACCTTGATTGCATTAAAATATGCCATTAAACAGGCCCATCCCTCCTCCTGGAGGGGCCCACAAGAGAGTGTTTGAATTAGAGTTTGGGGTCAAATAGATCTCCTGGTGACTCTTTGTCATTGCCCATTGGTTGGATTTTAAAAGATGCACAAGCCAATCCCAGCCCATCCATCGCCTGCTGTGTGCATATGCCAATGAGGAGCTTGTGGGTGGGTTGACATCACTTTGAAATGTATGTGAGATTGATGTCAGAGCCCAAGTAAGAGCCAAGACCAAGCAGACCTCTTTGCTTGAAAGCAGATACTGATAGTAAAAAGTTAAATGTTTTAATATTCTTTACAATATGTTAATTAAGCAGTTTCAATGAAAAGTTTTGTACATTATACATTCCACTGGAATTTTAAGCAGCCTATAAAAAAAGTTTAAATAAATGAAGCTATATTTTTTCCCACCCTGCGTTTCTGATGAATAGCTCTTATAATTTAATAGCTAGTTCACATTTGCATGATTCAGAGGGTGATACATGAAGATGAATGTGTGAGATACATATGGAAAAGATTGTTAGATTGCAAAGGCTTTTGAATTGCTTAGCGCTTTACAGCAAATGCACAGATGTTCATGGACATGTGCTTGCATGAATGAAATCATTAAAGGTATAGTCCACCCCCTTATGGTGTTTTTATTAGCATTCTGACGGCACCCATTCACTGCAAGCGTTTTTGCTAAATTTATCCAAGCTAAATTAAATCATTAAAGGTATCGTCCCCCCCCCCCCACCTCATACTTTCTTGATTTAATCGGTTTCTTTATCAGAAAATATTTGGAGAAATTTCACCAGTGGATCCTCTGCAGTGAATGGGTGCCGTCAGAATGAGAGTCCAAATAGCTAATAAAACACCACAATAATCAATGAAATCCATCATGAAACGACAGATACACTGAAGTTGTGTGGATTATTCTGGTGTTTTTATTAGCATTCTGATGGCACCCATTCACTGCAAGCGTTGATGCTAAATTTCTCCAAATCTTTTTGTTTTTTAATTGAGAAACAACTCATCTGCATCTTGGATGGCCTGAGGGCAAACTATTCTTTTAAAGTGACTTCAGAAATACTATAAATGCAAATGACATCCATGTAGCATCTGTATGTAAATCACAAATGTGCCACCCTTCATTTTGCAACATTTCTTTTGTATTATAGTATGTGATTTTCCCTTCTGAATTAAAAAAACTGAAATGGAGAAACAATTTTCTCATGAATATATGAGCAGTGCAACGAGAGGTCCAGGCACGGAGGTTTTGTCCAGCAGCAGCTATTGACCAGCAGGGATGAATGTGAGTGGGAGGGTCACGTGGGCCCCTTTGATTGATAGATGCTCATTAATTGGAAAGGGTGTGGGATTTTTTATAGCATTCTTCCGAGACTCAGCTTTGAGAGAAAGCCGGCTGTCTCTCTCTCAGTTCTGGGTACAGCGTGTACTTGTTGCAAACTGTACCTTGGCAGCAAAAATCGGGTGAGAGAGAGACTGAAAAAGAGCCGGAGAGAGAGGGGAAAGATTGAGATGTAGATGGAGAGAGAGGTGCCGTATTTCACAACAACAGCCACAGAGTGAAAAGATTTCATAACCACTATCTGGCTGTGAGAGAAATGCAAACGCTTCTAAATAAACAAAGTGAGCAGTAGTTATTTGACCGTTCATTGCAGCTTCATACTGCACTGCATCTTTCTGCTTAATGTCTGTTTTCAGCTAAAAGGTATGTTTAAATGCATACATTTTCTGAGATTATTGAAACTTGTGGTGCTGCCTGGATCGTTCAGAATCCAATCATTCAGGATATTATTCAACATACGTTTATATCTGGTGGTAAATGTGATGGGATGACTTTTAAACAGTTAAGACAGGAGCTGTCTGTTATGGTCAATGTAGACTTCCTCTTTTCACTAAAAAAGAAACAAAAAAGAGGAAACAAACATCCTCATAACCTCATAACACACACCTTTAACGTGTGTGTTCATGGCTCAGGTTTTACATTTGCTTTGCAGATTAAATGTCCCCACAAGGACAGTAATAACTACAGTGCATTGTTTACATGTTTACATCGATGTAACCTGCACTTGTAAGTTGATGTACAAAGTTTGTTTAGTTTTTTTCTTTTTTGGTCTGTAAGAGGTTTAAAATGTTGGGGATGTTCTGTAAAAAAAGAGAATAATATAAATAAATTTAATTAATTAAAATAACATAATTTGTCCTAATAATAAAAAAGGTTTATGTGACAGCTAAACAAACAATTATTACATCAGGATAAAAAAGTCAATGCAAATGTATGTGTGGCATGTTGTGAATAAATTAAATACTAAATAAAATATAAAACATAAAAAGTAAATAAATGAATGAGTTGTGAGTATTATAAAGACACAAATATGTGTTGGCAGAAGACAAATGTTCAATGAATGGCCATTGTAAGTGACTTCTGTCAACACATATTTTGTTGTCATTCTTTCAGTGCATTTTTGTTTTACTTGTATAATACATTTTTAATTTAAAGCCATTACAAATACAGCCTTTCCTTGTCCGTTTTTTTTTCTTGTATTTGTCTTTAGGCATAGCTTACTTTTTTTCCTTTTTGTGTTTCACTGTGTAGTCAACAACACCCACCATCTGCATTTGAATACAGCCTTGCTTCTCACACTGAACACTTGTGTCTGGGAGACTTTGCTCATACAACAGCTTTCTAAGGTTGTACATGTTCATGCTTGTAAAGCTTAGGATGCACTTGACTTTCGCTCAGATTCTTGGCCCGGTTTACAGTCTAAAAAACTGATTCTAGTTGCCAAAAGTCTGTAAATTTGAGTTGACAGATTCACTGATTGTGTCACATACTTTGGCTCATTGGAAATACGTGCCTCTTCATACATTTCTGCAAAACTGGAAAAAAAACAAAATTATACATACGAATCACTGTTTCCAGTTAAACGCTAGAGGCACTAAAACTCCCACAACTTTTATTCCTTTTCACACAAAAGTACTTACAGGTAAATTTTTATTTAATAAAGGCTAATTTTTAATGTTTCAAAATTTTTAACATCCTGCACGATTTGAAAACGTATACTTTTGAATGTTTTCGTCACACATACAGCTTCATATGTATGAATTTTCTAAGGTTTTGGGATTCCAACTCGATAGAGCATTAATCTTTAGCGACGAATGCAGATGCTGAAATTATTTAATGTTTATATTATTCTTCTTAATATCATGTTGGAGTGGTTGAGGCTCACTTTACATCTTTTGCTCTTGCATGGCCAGTGTGAAAAATGTTTTTACTGTTGTTTTACTGTTATATATGCTTAATATAACAATCATAAATGACTGAAATCTAGCTATTCTCCACGGTTTTGCTACTCTAACCAAAGTGTTTTAGCAGTTAGCCACTGTAGTAAATAATGACCATTTGCAGCCTCTTGGACAAAGAGAACAGCAATTTTCTTCACACATATATTTACACATTAGTCTGTTTTATTCCAGGAGTGTGTAAGGTTGTTAAAAAAAACAGTAGTAGTAAACAGTCTGATTATTCTGTGGTGATTTGCATGTGTTTGCACTGAGTGAGCCTCAGCGTGTCCTAAAACATGGCGAAATCCAGCGCGGCGTTACATAGATTCCCATACTCTATGCACATGTACCAACCTAATTCAAACGTACCACGGTTACGTATTAAATGTGGGTTTTAGTGCCGCTCTCTGAACATTTCACTTTGAAACTGCGGCGAAACATGCATTTAGGTACTTAATTATGGGGTTGTAGAAATGTATGTTGAGGCACGTATTTAACTTCATGATTCCATACAGTCAGCATGTCCTAGTTCAAAACAACTTGGAAGTCTGGTAGTGTGTGATCCTCAGTCATTCAGTATATGATGCCAAGTTTTTCCTCTGTAACTATTTACAAAGTCAGTAATGCTTATAGCATTTTAAAATTCATTCCGTGTATTCCAGGCTTAAGAAATAGCATTGTATATGTATTATTGACTGTGTATATGTAGCAGTATACAGTACGGCATGATTTCAAAGCCATTTCCTTTATATCCTGGTTCAGGCTGGTCTTCAGGCTGATCCCCACCCACTCATCTCTAAGATCTTCTGCTGGCTCTGCAGTCTTAGTCTTTGCAGTGTGCCAGACAGTTACCCACCCACCTGCTTACACATACGGATTTACATGTACAAATTAAGCACTTGAACATACTCACAGCTTATTAGACGCATACCGTATAATTTGACTGTGAAATCACTGTTTTGAATCGAAAGGGTCAGTTCAGCCAAAAATGAATGTTTTGTCAGTATTTACTCACCCTCATGTCATTCCAGACCTATATGCTGTCATTTTTTTCCTGTGGAAAACAAACAGAAAATGTAGCACACAACAAAACAACAGATTAAAAGAATGAATGTTGCACATTTCCAAATAAAATTATGACATTTATATAGCTGGATAATCATGTCTGTCAGCTGTAATTTGCTAATGTTATTTGAAAACAGATGTATAGTATCATATATTGTATATAGTGCTGTCAAATCCAAAAAAGTCTTTTATTACATAATATATGTGTGTGTGTGCTGTGTTGATTTATTATTTATAAATAAATACACATGCATATGCATGCATATATTTAAGAAAAATGTTACGCTTATATGGATTTAACATGTTTCTGTATTACATAATTTATATTTATATATAATTGTATATAATATAATTTTGCAAAATATATGCTGTATGTGTTTGTATTTATATTTACATCAAAAATACAGTACACCTACATTATGTAAACAAAAACTTCAAGTATTATATATAAAAATATATACTGCAAGTGTGTTTTTTATATATTTGTAATAAATAAACACAGCACAAACACATATACAGTATCTATCTATATAAAATAATAAGGTAAGCTTACAAATGTCTGCATGTATAATTTGCGAAGTATAATTCAAGAACATGCAAAAAGTGGCCAAGATGAGCTTTCAGTAGGTTTTAAAGTCAATATTTAGGTGCCAGTGATAGATTTTTTTACTAATAACCACCAGTTCATGTTAATAGTTGAAGCCAACAGTAATCTTTTGCCGTGTTCCCGCTATAATTTTAACAATGTGATGCTTTAACCACTTTTTGGGTTAAAGTATTTTTTCAATTTAAAATGTTTATATGTTAAAATGGTTATATTTTAATGCATACCAATATATTTGTAATACATAACAATCATGTACATTTCGTGATTGTACATTTAAGATTAATTAGCTCTTTGTCTTTCAGAAATTGGAAATAGGAATTGCTGCTTTTGAGTTGGTTTTTTGACTGAGACCTCAAATATATGTATATAGAAATGCTGTTTCCTACGGTGGCCGAGAGAGCTCAACGCCCTGCAACTTAAGAAAACAGATTAAGAAAACATCTTCATCTGCAAACATGCTGCAAATAGCACAGACCACAATAAAATGTTTTAGGGAGACCTCAAAAAGTGACAAACCCATCTAGCTAACATTGCATTAAAAAACGTTCCACAGTTTAGTGTGTGACTCGTCAGTTTAGTCTAATAATATCCAAAAGACCAATGAATCATATGATAAAATAAACAGACAACACCTCTGCTCTGCCCAAAAGCCACTAAACAAATAATCAGGTGGAGCACCATTCACATTCACAGGACCCTTGAAAGAGGATAAAAAGGAGAAGAGGAAGCACCGTCACTTTGAGCACCGCCAACATCGTCTGCAGTGTATTGACATACTCTTTGTTGTTCAAATAAATCTACCCTCCAGGGTTTTATGTTCACTGCATCCGTTGTCTGCCGTGCTCTCTAGCGTCAGGATCACAGCATGTACAGTATACACATCTTAAGTCTTAAAAAGTAACACATTTGTTATCACAGCAGCACATACTGTTAACAGTCCAACAGTGAAAAAATTAAAACACATGCCTCAACCATTTGCTTATAGACTGTCATGTTGCTACATTTGGATTACCCAATACTGTGAAGAACATTTACGCTGCTGCTTGACTTGGGATATAAAAACTTGTGTGTCCAGCCCAGTGCCACACTAAACTCATCATATCTCCACCGTTTACAAGCATTTCCCCAATCGGATTGTTTTTGCTTTGTTTCAAAATGTCTGTAATACAAGTAAAAATTATTTTGAAAATCTTTACCTTTAATTTTAACTGTCACTAACTTAAATTTGTTTGAAATTGTATGTGTGTGTTATAAAAACATTGTTATCATTCATTTGCAATGGAGGTTTAGATCACTCAATTTACTTGAGTAAAACATCGGTTTGCATGCTTTTTTTGAGTAAGGTCAACTAATTAGATTTTACAGTGTGATTACCTCTTTGACAATGGAAATCCATGCAGCAGCCGAAAAGAATAATCACATCATTGATTTGATGCCATCTTCATTTGATCCCACAGACCGCTGGTCATTTACAAATGGATTGCAGACATCCTCCTGAAAATATTAATCAAACTGTTGGCTGAATCTTACACTGTTAATATGTGTGAAGGTCATGGATCAGATTATAAGATCTCAAACCGGTGGCCAGAGCCTAACAATTTAACCTGTAAACACATTAAAGACTCATACAGGCTTCAAAATCCCAGAAAAAAGATGTGTGGCCATATTTACCTGCAAAGAGTCAAATATTAAAATGAACATTGTCATAATTTACTTATCTCCTAAAAACAACTCAGAAACTTGAGGAATATCCTACTGAGGAATATCACAATAAATGTATCACACAATATTTGTAACCTTTTATTTCCAATTTACATCCTATCTCACGGCAATTCGTACATATTGTATTTACGAGGTGGCTAATTTGTACAAATTCACTAGCCTTCCTTTGATGCCACATTCTTTTCGCGAGCAAAGTTAGTCTGGAATGAGTGGTCTGATTGGTTGTAGATTCGTCCAGTAGTATACAGAGGCATCTGATGGATGCAGGTTAAGCTTGGCCAGAGCTCCTATGAGCTTTATAGTTGCAGAAGCCAGGCTACAAATTCACGTGACCTCACTTAAATTCATAGGAATTTTGCTAAATCGTATGTATTTCACGAGGTGCCAATTCATATGATTTTGTACAAATGACTTACCAATTCCCATTACCAGGGTTTAGACAAATCGTACAAAATCAGAAAAATGAGATCTTATGAATTAGTCATCTAGTGAGTACAAATTGGTTGTGAGACTCAGTAATCTTGTCTTTTACAGCTGAATATCTTTCATTCCAGCCAAATGGTCTTTCAGCAGTGGAATACTGGAATGCCAGAGAAGCTAACAGAGAAGTACGTCCTGGCCTGCAGTCTGCTCCAAATCAAGATTAGCAGCCCTTCACAAAGAACGGCGTTGAGCTGGGATGGTCCAAATGACCCAACATGATCTGTAGACAGTGATGCACTCATCAAAGAGCAGGACCCTTGTATATCAACACTACGCACAAGGGGGAGGCAGAGGAATCTGTCCTTCAAATGAAAGAGTTTCAGCAGAGTCCACAAACCTTAGCTCTATGTCTGTTTGTAACAAAACACCACCTGAGAAATGTTAACATTTTATAAAGAAGTGGACACAAGCACACTCTCAGAAATAAAGGTACAAAATGTGTTTTTTTTAAAAGCAAGTTGCATGAAATATATGATTGCTCAGAGTTGGGATATGAGAGTTGATTTTCACTATTATTGTTTGCTTTTTAATGCTTTAGAATAATAAAATGTATATTTCAATTTCTAAGAATATTAGGTAAGTCACAAACAAAAGTAAAAGCAGATATACTGACTAGTTTGGGAATGTTTTAGCTGTAGCTGATGTTTAAACTCATACATGCGTTTCTTCTTCTGTAAGATTTCTGGCAGTCTTCCAGTAAATTAAAATTGCACGAAGGAAGGTCATAAAAGACAGTAAATTTGGCCTCTCTCTTTAGTTGTAACCACAAGTTCAATCATTTTCTAGGGATTTAGAAAGAAATGTTATGACATAATCTCCATTCTACATTGTTTCACAGTGTTCCAGTACATTAACTGCTTTATTCCCCCTTCAAATTAGAATAAGAATAGTTTTCACCTGACCCATCCAATTGCTTAAGTTAGAGGGTTTCCTTCATTGTAACACAGTCCAGCTAGGCCAAAGAAAACAGTTGTTGCCTTGCCAGGAGACTATTGCTTCCTCTGTCTGTACTCACAGTGGGATAAAACAACTGTATGGTTGCCAGAGACTCCATCCTTACATAGGGAATATGTGTGTGTGTGTGTGTGTGTGTGTGTGTGTGTATGTGCAACCTATGTTTGCATTTTACCAAGGAGGATCAAAGTCACGAAAATAATCTGCATTAAACCAAAAATAGTTCCAAATTGCTAAAAGCATTTAGCAATGTGGGGGGTCTTGACTGGAATTGGCTTATCTTTTAAATAGCTAAGAATAGCTCTGAGTATTTGTTTAGTGTGGAAAAATAAAATTATTTCAGAGCTTTCTAAACAAAAATATAGATACACTCTTTAAACTGGTTCTTAAAACAGGAATGCCATAGAAGAACCATTTTAGATTCCACAAATCTTGTAAAACAGAGAGGTTCTTCAGATGTTGAAGGGTCTTTATGGAACCTTTAAGACAGAAATGTTCTTCTATGGCATTGTGAAGCACCTTTATTTCTATAAGGATAGATAGATAGATAGATAGATAGATAGATAGATAGATAGATAGATAGATAGATAGATAGATAGATAGATAGATAGATTTGATCATTCCTTAACACATCATTGTCTGATTAACATCATCTTAACATTCATGAGTGATGTGAGTCTCTAGAGGATGAATAAAACTCATGAATAGTGGAGTCAGTGAAGCTTTCTGCATTGTGTTTTGTGCTCTTCTGTGACAGTCTCAGTGTTTTGGAGACACCCCACAATCTGTTGCACTTATGTGATATTCAGTATAGCCTGAGAGAATGACGGGCCCTTTGGCCTTTCAGACAACCAGGGGAGCTTCTCCTACTCCTCCCATGGCCTGCCTCTGCTTCAGAGTCCCAACATTCACATTTGAGTCCCAACAATGGTTAACACTGACAACACCATCTTTCCCACCCGAGAGCCCTCCAGGTTAACTCAAGCTGAAGATACCTCAAGTCATCCACGTCCAACCCTCCCACACATACCCTCTCTATTGTCTCTCCAGCATATGTCTGTAAAACAGCCAGGAGCAGAGGGCATTGATGGCTTTAGGGAGAAGTCAAGCAGGGCACATTAGCACATTAGCAGTCAGTCACCCCAGAGAGATGGGCCACCCCAGCAGGAGAAGGTGGGGGTATGGGGCAGACCACTCTACAGGAATTCAAGACATCTATACAACCCTCTGCATTGATCCATCGATCCCAGTCCCAGAATGCTCTCTCAATTCAAAGCCCTCAAATAGCCAATAGCCTTTCAGCACTTAAGCCTACAGCTCCTCCAAAAATTTGGACCAGTCTTTTCCAGGAACGTTGTTACAGGCTGTATAGGGATGCCCTGTACATCAATGATGCAGGAGGACTGATGTCATACATCTTGTGGGACACCAATCAATCACTCGGTAATAGCCCGATAAATGCACATGGTGTTTTAGAAAGGGGGATGGATGGAACCTATGCTACTTGAGAATATCACACGTTATATGAGGTAGCCTAAACTACTTACATCAAAGAATGAGTACAATATTGTGTTCATATTGTATTGCAAAACACTTTTGCTGCTGTTTGTAAACAGTTTAATTACAAATTAATTACTGACTTAACCACATGGGTACATTTAAAAACAAAATAAAATAAAAAATAAATAAATACAATGTAAAAACATGTACACAATAAGTGCACTGTATTAACTTATTAATTTCGATGTAAGTACATAGCAGTTAAGGCCTATAAAATACACTATTTTAATCAAATAAATGTAGCCTTTGCGAACAAAAGAAAATGTTAAAATGTTAAAAAACTAACATACTCAAGAGTAAAAAAAAAACACACACATCAGCAACAAGCTCACGGCATAATTACTTTAACATTTAGCAAATGGTTGTGTACTTGTGTGATTATCAATCACTGTGATAAAAACTAACACTCATTCCATGGGTTCTTTATTGGATGACGAAAAAGTCTTGATTCAGACAGACACTCATTGAAAGCAAATTATTATTGCACTGCTAATGACTCCCAGGCCGCTGCATGATCAATCAGCTACACGCCGCTCCATCTGCTCTCAGCTCAATACTGATCAATGCTCTATAATAAGCACCAATAAGTCACAGACATGAAGGCTTACTGGCTGAATCCAGTATCAATATCATCCAATTGACTGTAATGAATATCTATACACAGCAGCAGAGTGTTGAATGATGAAACAATGAGCAGATGCTGAGTAAGCACTTAACAGAAACAGTTCTCACAAAGACAATAAATCTTTCTTTGTTCAATCCATGTAGAATTTATGCCATTTGTTTGTGTGTTTATCTAAAATAAGCACACAAACAAATCAACCGAGTGGATTGGTTGTGTGTAAAGCACTTCTGATGTGTTGTTATTGGATGATTGTACGTATCAAAAGGATGAGACATGAAG
Source organism: Enteromius viviparus (assembly GCA_032353835.1). NCBI lineage: Eukaryota > Metazoa > Chordata > Actinopteri > Cypriniformes > Cyprinidae > Enteromius > Enteromius viviparus. Next base: position 11,954,527 of record JAUCNO010000353.1, read on the forward strand.
AATGTCGTTGTTTGTCTTCAAGGGTGCGCACACACACAGGAATCAAAGTGCTGACGTTTAGCAATTGGATAATGCTGCAAGTCCATTCTATACTCTTTGTGTGTGTGTGTGTGTGTGTGTGTGTGTGAGAGAGAGATTTTCCTGTCTCAGTATTTTTACAAAGAATGTTAAAAAAAGTCCCCAGTAAATATACACACATATATATATATATATATATATATATATATATATATATTTTTTTTTTTACCAAAGACCAATGTGCAATGATTGCAAGTATGCTGTTCATGTCAAAGTGAATGGTTTGTTATAGGGTAAAAGAATTCACCAAAATGAAGTGATACATAAATATATAAAAAAAATTGATCTTGATGAAATTGATTGAAATTAAATGTATTATTTAATTTG
>JAUCNO010000353.1:11964455-11981217 GCA_032353835.1 Enteromius viviparus
TTGGACATAATGCATGAGTGGGATAGGAGCACATCAGAGGGTTAAAAAGAACCTTCAAAAAGAGTATGCATATCTTAAAAACAAAAGTTTTTAAGTATAACTAAATTAAGTTGTTAGCATGCTTTTAAAATGATTCATTTAAATCATATGCAATCCAAAAATATATTGCACTACATCCTGAAGTCAAATCAATTGCTCGTTCTTAATCTCATTTTAATATGATGTTTTTATCTTAACAAATACCTATATGAGTGCAGTGCACAGTTCCACATGGAAAAGGTCTCTAAACCATGACGTGTTTCTTACCAACAGGGTCAGAGTGATTACAATTCATGTCAACCTCAGACCGTCTGAGGTCAAGCTATTTGACAGATTAAACAGAACCAGCATGCCCCAACATTTTGTATTTCTGCCCCACAGCCACATAGACAGTTTTATTGGACTTTGAGTCTATCAGCAGAGATTCTTTAATAGTGTGTGTACGTGGACTGTTAAACATCCAGTGGGTGTGTTCTACTTCTTCTTTTTTAATAATGTTTGCAGTTCACATCTGAGTGAAAGATTCAAGTGCAAAATGTAGAAACTGAAAGATATTTTTAGCCTATACTGTATGTGAGGGACTCAGACAGGTGCATGGACTAAGAAGAGTAAACTCTGTAGAATCCTGTAGAGATGAATGTTAGAAGAAGTAAAACTGCCCGCAAGAAACACATCATTTCTATTCAAGAATTCAAGAATGCATAAAATATGCATTGCAACACAATATATATATATATTTATTATGGTTTGTCTTCGTTATTGTTTACATCATTCAAAAATCTTGCTCAGGTACATTGGTTGCTTGGTGTGAATTATTTGTGAAATAGACCTCTCATGTACTGTATTTACTTGATGTTTTTCTGACAGAACAGGATGTTGCTTGAGTCTTGAATCAAACGTCTTTTATTTGAACCTCTCTTTGTCTGAAGGCCATACTAAATAAACAGCCCTTATTGGAGAAGAAAAAAAGAAAAGAAAATGAAAAGAAGGGCCAGAGAAAAACAACTTTCACAGACTCCTGAAACACACTTTTCCAAACTCACAATTTCTTTCATCTAATTGAAAATAAATAATTAAATAAAATCAAATAAAAATTAATACATTGAAAAATAAAATGTATATTTTTGAACTTGAGCCAATGAAAAATAAATAACTTGCATTAAACAATATTTTCTATGTCTATGAAAACTATTTATAAAACCTTGGATATGTGCAACCATGTGTATTTTTTCTTTTTTTTGTTGTTGAAGACAGTCCTTTAATTTAAATTCTAATTTTGATCGGAACAAAAAAATGTATTTATTAGAAAAATCTAATTTAAGAAATAATATTAGAAATTATTCATAATTAACGCAACTAAAATAAAAGACATCAAACCTGTGAAGATCTCAGCAGAGGAGGATTAAACGACTCCACAAACAGCATCATGTGCTTCATGTATTACTAACCACTTTGATGTAATTTCTGTCATATGTCAAAAAAAGTTTTTATTGAGAACAGTTTTAGCTGACTGCTCTGTTTAAAGTCACCATTACTGTAGTCAGTGTTTTCGTTAGCTGAAATCTTGACTTTGCTCTTACAGTTTGCAAAACTCAGTAGTTATAGCAGAAAAGCCCATGGTCAGTTGGTTTTGGCTGGTCATTTGTTGTCGTGCAATGGCCTGATACACTGATTTCACACCGAGTCAAAATATGTGATTGTAAATTGATTTGCATAATGTTGATGAAAGTTCTCTGAGATGAAAGATCTGACAATTTGCTACATTTTAAAAACCCTCTGCACACATGACATTTTGATTATCTGTTCTGTTCATCGAAAATCAACATATGAATCTCAACAATAGTGACAATAAACAAAAAGCACGCTTCAGTGCCTTTCGGGAGCACAAATCAACACTCATCCGTGGCTCCCAGAATGCATTGCAACATGAATAAATTATGCACCTTCTCTTACTACATTTTATTATATTATATGCTATTTGTGTTGTGACTTTATAGCCTGTTTTGTGATATGCACTGATCTGTTTATCTGAATATTTTGTTGATTGTCACCATTGCTCAGATTCATGCTGCCTGGTCTTATGACATAAACTTACCTTGGCACAATTTTTAGCAAGACACAAAATACATACCAACAAGTACATAATACTGCAGTTTCCAAAAGTAATGAACACTAGAGACAGTAAAACTCTGAAACCTTTTATTCCTTCCTATTCACATAAACAGAGCCTCAATTAATAAAGTAATCTGAGTTACAATATTTTCACACAGTTACTTGAATCTTATGACTTCAAAACAATATTAATATACTGGGATATTTGAAAACTGATGCTTCTGAATGTTAGCGTCACACATATCCATCTTCATATCTCTGGGTTTTCAAAGACAATACAGTAGGTTTGCTTGAGATGAGGAGTTCTCGTTTGAATTCTGTGCATGATCTGAATTTAAAAATTCTGAACTGCTGCAATACGTACAACATATATCAAAGTAACTAACGTATAAATGTGCCAGGGTTCACGTATTGAACCTGTGTTTCTGCACCACTTGGTGGACATTTCTCTTTGAAACTGTCACCAAATACTAGTCACCAAAATGGTTACCTTAAAATGGAATAAAATATGTAATTAAACCTCTGTTGATAAGAGCTTTTGTATGACAAATAAAGTTAAACACACATGTTTTTCTCAAAATTAGGCATATGGTCACAAGGAACTCTCAGAACTTGTGCCCACAGTTGCTTTGGGAAATGCATCCCTGCTGCGTGAAGCTGGTAATGCTCTCCGTGGAGTTATTTAATCCTTCTCTGCTGAGATCTTCAGAGATTTGATGTCTATTATATTAGGCTGTGACTGGAAGTCAGTTGTGGTAATAATAAATAATTTGTAAGATTTTTCTCTACTAAATAGAATAAAAATTGAATTTAAATGAATTAACTTTCTTTGACAAGAAAACATCATTTGTGCCAGGTCATATAAATTAGTTTTCATAGACAGAAAATATTGTTTAGTGCAAGTTATTTCATTTTCCTTTTAAATTCAGGTTTTTTTTTCCTTCCATAAACTTCCACATATATATATATATATTTTTAGATAAAATAGCCTAAACGTAAAAGCAGCTTCCCTTTCTCAGCTCTGTACATCTTGGCATTTTGTTTCATCAAAAATAATGAAAATACATATGGGTCAACGACAAAAAAGGGTTTAACGATAAAAACAGTAATTGTAATACTTTAAAAAATTGAAAAAGTTTTGTTTAAATTAATTGCTTTTCTGAGCCCAAAATAAATATTTTTCCTGATTTTCTAAATATTTACATATTTACAACAAAAATGAATTTATGACACATTTAAAGATGAATTACTTTCACCCCAAATCTTAATTAGTTTATGTATTCTATGTTTTATCAATATGTCAGTAAGATTTTTTACTCATTTAAAAAACAATAAAATGTAATATGCTTCCTTAGCGTAAGTGTCTCACGGAGACGAATGAGACAGCGGGAAGCAAACGTAAAATAAACAAAGTCTTTTAATGATAAACAAAAACGTGGAGTAGTATCCATAAACTTTCAAATGAGTATTCACAAAAACACATGTAACGTTATTGACGGACAAAAACTGAATGACAAAGGGAAACTTAAGTAAGGGAGACAATGAATGATAACAAGGAGGCACACCTGAACTAAATACATGATTAACAGAGAACTAGGTCAGACAAGCACATGGGAACACACAGAGCACATGGGGAAAGACAACAAACATCACATGATACAAAACGATGAAACCAGAACCAACTTTTATTTTGGATTAGATTAATTGCGATGAATTTTTTGACAGCACTAATATGTATATACATAATACATAATACATAATGCGAAACATATATTTGTCTGCAAAGCAGTAGCAAGTATTCCGTTTAAAAGGTTAAACAGTCAGGTGTGTCCATAATTTTGACTGGAATATTACATCCTGTTTTAATCACAAATAGCCTACATTCGTACAATGTGCACCAGATAAGCAGAACTAACAAGGGTACAGAAGGTGCCTGTGCTTCTGAGCTGTTGCAGTAATGGGAACAATTCTCACATACTGTACACACACCCACACACACACACACACACACACGAATCCCACTTGCTCGTGACTTTCCATAACACCTGTGGCTATGTATAGTGCAGCACAGCAGTCAGGATTTCAGTGCCATTATGGACCCGCGTCTTATGTGTTTGACAACACAGTCATGTGAGCTGATGAAAGCAAATATACGAGTGCTGAGGAAGTTAGAGAGTGTTTATTCATGAACGACCCCTTCCAAGAAAAAAACTGTGGGATAATAGTCACAGCAAGTTCTCTGCTCCCTTGACTCCTTGAAATTTTGTCATGATTACAACAGTAGGCTACAAAAGGCTATTGTTTCTTGATGCCGTAACAGAAAGTGAATGCAGAAGGACCGAGTCAAGGTCAGGGCCAACGTCAGGGATTCTGGTCACACCACCCTGGGCTGAAGACAATATGAAAGAAATATGTTCACTATGTAATGAGGTACAAGAGAGCAGTAAAACTTCAAGGCTCCATATGTGAAATACCAATAACTAATCCAATTCATGTTGGCATTTGTTCTGTGTGGTTGTGCAAACAGGAGTGAAATGATCTCTGAACAAATTTTGCCATTTTGTCCCAGACAGGTAAATAAGGACTGTATCTTTCAGCCAATGATAAGCTAAAATGCCTTATAAACTGACAAACAAAATCAACTAAAACGTTAATTTCCTTACATGTATGATCTGTGGATGGTGCAATTTCATACAATCATATCCTTTATCCTTTACACAGTGCATGTGTTTGGGAGGAAGTGAAGCTTTGGAGAGTCATTTGCAAGAAGGGTGGGATAATATATGAATCAAAAATCTTGTGAACTATTACTAAATCTTCTCTTTTTTGTTTCAGTCTGACTCTAGGGGTTTTTACCTGTTTACTGCCACCCACCGGACACCCGCCATAAACATTTTTAACATAAATAAAAAAAAAAAAATAGATTTGGGGGGCCTAGCTTTTTATGCAAAAAAATGAATCCATCTCTCTCTATATATTTTCCACCATAACATAGTATTTTTTATTTCAAATACAGTATTCGAAATAAAAAAGATATTTTTATATTATCAAATTTATTGATCTTTGTTAAATTCAATTATTAAAATCAATTCTGTTAATTAATTCAATTATCCATTTATTTATTGGATGAGAGCTAACATTAATTGACAATGAAAAATATTTGTAGATTTTTTTTTTTACATTGTAGTTCATTTAATCTTTTACAAATAAGTTTTACAAAAATTAGTAAAATATTAATATTATTTAATGAATCTGAGTTACAATAAGCAAACAATATAGCCTTTATGGTTTAAAATGTTTAGTATGAATCTAAAACCAGTGTTGGGGGAAACGCATTGCAAGTAACGTGAGTTACGTAATTATATTATTTTTTATTTTTTTTATTACTTTTTAATTTTGGAGTAATGAGTTACTTTTTCAAAAAAGTAACACCAGTTACTTTGTATTCTTATTTATTGACTGATAAGTCTGCTGACATGTTGGAAGAAATCAGAATTACTAAGCATTGAGTGCGGTGTGTGAATACAGTGTTCTACACCAAATGTGAATGTGCATTAAATCATCTTACTCTCAAAAAACAGATTTAGTATTCCTCAAAATGAATTAAAATAAACTCAGAATAGGATGCAAACCTGCAGAAATTAAATGACATAAATGTATCTAATCCCATTTTATCAATCAGTGTCTTTGCTGCTGACCTTTGATGATCCAGTTCAACCAAACTCATAAACAAAAAATGACTTCCAAAACTAACTATCGTGCTTCACTGTTTTATTTATTGCTGAAGAGTATTGAACTTTCTTCTCCTGTATTCTACTTTACAGATGTGAATTTACTTTTTCTTTAGCCTGAGGTTTATGTGAAAGGGTTTTATGTTTGCTATAAATAGAACTTCTTACATTAAAAACAAACACTCAAGCTCTGCTCATATTTAAATTGCAAAAAGTAACTAATGCAATTACGTTTTTAGGGAGTAATGCTTTTAAAAGTAACTTTCCCCAACACTGTCTAAAACATTAGATGTAATAAAAACACATAAACACAATTTAAAATTTCTAAACAAAACTCCTTTTCAAGCCGCATGAACCCTTTGAATCAGACGGTCATCATAAAGTCAGATGTATACACAGCTAACCCAAAATTGGACTTTAATGTCAGTTTCTGGTTAGAGTCAATCTAAACTTAATTGGAACAATAAGACAGAACTGCATTGCCCTCCTGCTCTCAAGGTAATTGCTAATGCCTTCCCAAACACATCTGTCTCTGACACTGAACGACTCAACCCAACAGGCTGTTATCTTATCTTCTGTTGACACACATTGATTAGTGTGCAAACCTGAATTCTGTAAACACTATGGCGTGTATATTTTTTTCAAATTATTTTGGTGGACGCCCCTCAGTATGTGTGTGTGTAAACAGTAAAGATAGTCTCCACGTGGCATGGTAGCTATATCTCCTGCATGACCCCAATTAATGACAGCTATTTCTCTGAGCGTACTGCTGAATGAAAATCGCACTGCACAGCCTCTGATAAATGTTGAGCATAATTATAGGCCAACATTAAACATGATGCAGCATGCTAATATGTTTTCCGATGTACTTCATTCCAATATGAGTTTCATTTAAAGCCAGTACATCCGGTCATGCGTCAGCGTGTTGACGTCATGTTTGTACCATGTGAAAAATCATACGAGGTCGAATAGGAGGGGTTTGTGTATGAATGACTCTTTGCAAGGGGTGGAGTATCAGAGCCTTCAATTACTACTACAGCCGGTTGATACAGGGATCGGCAGAAATACAGGTTGTTTCCAAAGAAAACGCGAACAGATAGTGTTGTTGTTTTTCTTTTAATCGAGCCGGTTTATATTTATCCTTTTTTATGTTATATCATTGAGTAACTAGATTCTTAGGTAAAGTGTAAACGACTTTAAACGTAAATCTTCAAGAACGAGATGGCTAGAGGAGAGGGCGCAGAACAGTACTCCAATACCAGCCTCCTTCAAAAACCCAGCCCAGATGGAATCAAACTGGCAGCAAAGGTAAAAAACTGAAAATAATTGATGCTTTTATTTAGTGATACGTTTATTAGCAGCGTACGCGTTTCACATTCTCATGGTTTCACAGCTGAACAGCCACGTATGGCCGACGTGTCATTTTGTCAGGTTAAATTAAGCGCGCGCCCCGTCTGCACCGCTCGCGACGCGTGGAGATTATGATATTAACGAATATTAATTAGACCACATATTGCACACGAATTCTCTGGCTGTCCGTTGATTGTAACACCAGAGTTGTAATTTTATCAGGTTTAATCGCTCGTTTAGCAGGCACAGTAGACCGGTGTCAGGGTTTGAATGGGAGCCGTCGGCAGAATTCACTGCTGTCTGACTGTTCTATTACTAGACACGGGGTTTGAGGGATGGGTGCGTGTATATAGCTACTGCTTAAAATGGGCTTACTTTTTCCGTCGTTTAGAGGTGACTAAACTGAACGATAGTATTTAAAATTAAAGAAGGAAAAGAATGAGGTTATCAGTTAAAGGCAACATATTTGTGTGCAAATCTTCCCTAAACCCAGTATCTTATAGTCGTTAAATATAGTAAAACTAACTAAACAAGTCCAAAACATTTCGGTTAATTTATATACATTTTATTTAAATTTCCTGACAGAAATAGTTTTAAAATAATAAACTTCAACAATCTAAATAAAAATATGAAAAGTCTCTCTTTAGTAATTGCATAAACCAATTAAACTTTCCAATGGTTTGTAAATTATTTTAGAAAAATATGCACATTTCCTGCAACTTTACTACTAGTTTGCACTGATTTTCAAGTGAGTGGTCTGCTATCAGTTAATCCTCGTTTAAAATGTATTAATTATTTTACCAGTCACCCAGCAGTTTTAGATTCATAACACCTGGGTGTGCAACATAAAGCACTAATTAATTGATCCAAGTCTAGATTCCACATGCACACATGCCACATCATCAGAACGGATAATCCATGCAACCTTAAATTCAGTCATTTGATTTATGAGGAAGATATTATGTGATATGGCTTTACTGCTGATGTAGATAAGCTAAATGTGTCATAGAGTTTGCATCCCAAAAGTTTCCTGGTAGCTGTAGATGGTATGGAAATGGCTGAAAGACCATCATCAAAACTGGCTGGAGTTAAGTTTCTCCTGAACCATTGTGAAGATGAATGGAAATCTGAGGATACCATCACAATTCCTAGTAATGATTGGTTGTGAATTGTCCTGTTCGACAGCAGTATTTCACTGTTTAGTGTCATTACAAAAACCATTGAATGTGTTTCTCTACTTAAGGGTGGCAACAATATTTACCCCAAAACTGTGTATTGGCTTTACAAGCCAAGTCAGTATGTGGTTCAGAATTCACGAAAGCCCCACTCACACAACATGCCAACAATTCCTCTATTAACAATCCAGTAAAGCTGAGAATTGTTTCTGATATAATAGATCTGTTGCACTGTATCCACGCCAGTTGTAAACTTCCATAACGTATTGTAATTCAATGTCCGTGTTACATAGCTTTGGAATGTTAAGGTTGTCCAAGTGTCCTTTAACATGAGCAGGTGGCACTGAGGGAACACTATGTGCATTAAAACCAAAGGTAGTTACTTAATGCCTTCACATTGCAACTTTAATGATTTATTTTTGGAGGATGCTTGTGGCAGACACTTGACTAATCTATATGAGAATAGGAGTAACAAGCTCGTACATGACCCTCTCCGCTCCTGATCTGCCGTGAGATGATGTACTGATATTCATCACAGAGGAACGCTGCCTGTCTCATCTGATTGTGTTCAGTTGATTTTCTTGCTTGAGGGCTTTCTGACCCAAATATCAGAAGCTACCCAGCTTTTTAGGGAATGAGGTTACATTTGGATTAGAACCGAACAGCAAGTCAAGCAGAAATGCCTTGTGTTAGCATAATTAAAACAGCGCTTGTCTAAGACTGGAAATCCTTGCTAGTCAGCAACTTAAGCCAAGTTACAAGTGTATCTGGCCACAGTGTGCTACAATTAGGTTAGTTTGAATTCATACAGAGACATTGTGAACTCTGTATGACATTGTGTCTCTTTTTTTAATTTTCTACCCTGTAGTGTTTTTTATGCAAGTCTCAAACTTATCTTGTTTCTCCCTTTTTCTTTTTGAATAGCGTGAATCAAGGGGCCGGTTGTCGATATGCAGCAAGTTGTGTTATGCCATTGGCGGAGCACCATATCAGATAACAGGATGTGCAATTGGCTTCTTCCTTCAGATCTACCTGCTGGACGTTGCTTTGGTGAGTAAAACTAGGCTATGTGATTGTTTTTTACAAATAACATCTTAACAATATGGACCGATCAAGTCATTCATCATATTATGAGTTGATTAATTCCAACCTTTTAAGGATGGGTTTTTTACATTATCCTACATTGTCGTGTAAAATCTTTCACCAATCTGAATTTGTGGAAAGTGCCTCGTAACAGAAGATCAAGACTTGTTGAATGTAGAGGGGCAGCGGGTTTCTTTTCTCTCCTGTTCTCATAGTCAGAGGCGACATGTACAGTCACAAAGGGGGAATTGTACTGGAAAATGAATAGTTTTGCAAAGTTCATTCATGCCATTAACTTTTGGGGAGCTACTGTAGTCTTGGCAGGCTGATTGGCCAGATTAAAGCGTCTGAATAGGATTGTTCTAATAGCCTTCAGTGTTTATCATGTAACCACTGACTACAGAAGACAGGTTCCCAGTGTGACTTCTTCTAATGTGTTTAATCCCATAATTAACAGTTATTCCTACAATACACAATGCCAGCATGAAGCATTCAATCTGAGTCCTTCAGCAGTGTGTTATACTGGAAGTAAAACGGTTTCAACTGAGTAACTCCATTCACTTGTCATGTGGTTTATGATCTCATGTATTTCAAAGTCACTGGACAAGCCGCATGTGCTCCTCTTGAGCTATAAAAGAATTTGTTGTTGTTTACTTGCGGCCCAGCCCTCCAAACGGTTATAAATATTTGTCGAATTATCGTGAGAAGTCATATCTGCAGCCGATATGTGGTCCATATCTCTTCTTTATCACCAATGTAAATATGTAACATTTGACAGAACCTTTTCCTGTTTAAAAAGTCTTTCTTTCTTTTTCATGTTGGTATTTTTAATCTTTTTTTTAATCGTTTAGGACATTTTAATGCTGAATAAAAGTTATTGGGAATCTTTCAACCAGTGACATGTGATGATGACAAGCTGGTATTTCTCTTTTCTTAACAGTTGGATCCATTTTATGCCTCAATCATTTTGTTTGTGGGTCGAGCATGGGATGCCATTACAGACCCTACGGTGGGCTTTTTAGTCAGCCGGACTCCCTGGACCAGATTTGGACGAATGATGCCCTGGTAGGTCTTTCTTTATCTTTCTGCAAGGGTTTACTGTCCTGAGGTGTTTTTGTGCATTCGTTCCTTGATGTTCAGAGCAAAATGGTCTTGTTTAATGAGAATGTTGCCTGTAGTTACTGTCTGCCCTTCTTAGAAAAATTATTAGTTTTAGAGTTCAACCCTCCTCTAACTCAGTGACATCCTCTGTTGCATTTAAAATACGTCCCCAATGAATCTTTCTCCTCCGCCACTTGCTTTATCTTCTGACCCATTTGTGAAATGTCAGGAGTTGTCTTAAAGAGCCAAGTGTATCTGGTGACGTTTCTAAGTCTGAGGACACTTTTGCGTTGAATTAAGTCCACTGAGGTCTCATGGGGGGTTGAGGGGTGATGGGCGGGGAGCTCACCAGCTTTGCCTTCGGCCAATTTGCCTTTTCAGCCATCCAATCCGATTAGATTGTACATTACATGCATGACTAAACCAGTTTTTCAGTGTCCTGACTGACTGCAAGAAATGCTTGCTGTTGAGCAACAAATTGTAAGCAAGTTAAATGGTTCCCTTTCTTAACTTGCATTGCAGAATATGCTTAAGAAACAATTGGACTTACGGCATAATTTTGGTTTAGTTAAGTATTACCTCTAGCAAAAACAAAATCACTATATTTAGACCATATCCTCTGAAGGATTTTGAGAAAATTGCGAATCTCACAGAAAACTGAAAACAAAATGTGAGGTTGGCCACAATGATTTTACTAAAGATTCAGCACATCCTTTTACTGATGTACAGCTCTTTCCCACAACGCAAAACTTCCGTCTCCGTCTTATTTTCTAAATGATGGGCGGTTTGAAGAGTACTGCGGTGGTTGTGCTCCTTCAACTCTTCAGAAGTAGGTGGTAATTCATTGTATGAATAATTGGAAAACCACTTCGAGGAAGTGATGGAATGGGGGGGAAGGGGTGAGGAATGTGCGTCTGCTTTTTAACCGGACTCGGGGCATGTGAAGGAATCTGGTAGGAAGCTGGTGAGAGTTCTGCCCTAATGAGCTCATTTTTAGTGACACTGGATCTGAGCAAGATGGTTGTATCCTCTCAGGGTGGTGTGATTACAAGATCCCTAGTGACACTAGAACTGCTGCGATGTCACTCGGGAGCACATAAGACCGGTTTGTTGGTGTAGTTAGGGGTATATGTGGGACTTTTCCTCTCCTAACTATCCCCTTGGAGAATCATAAGACACGCAAGCCTGTATAATTTTATTTGATCACATGCATTATTAATAGTCACAAGCATGTGCTGTCATAATCCTGAAAGAGAATTCATTTCAAAGGTTAGTCACACTTGCAATGGTATATATAAAATGACATAAACTGGAGGAACTTTAAAGAAAATGTCAATATTTGAACATGTGATCTCATAAACCGCAAATGATTTTCAAGGCACCATAAACCTTAAAGCGATCAGAGTCCAAATGGAAAAGATCGTCCCTCATTTTCCTTTATCCGTGGGATATTTTTTTTCTGTAAGTGACTCATGTTGGGTGGACTGGATTATCTGTCTAACTCTTCAAATGGAACAAATAGCACAACATTTGTCTTATGCTGTTGGACAAGAAGGAAGACATTCTTTTTTTTTTTTTGTGCTGCATGCTTTGGGGGTTGGGAGGTTTATTCAAAATGCAGCCGCTCTTGATTGGTCCAACCCACAACACACCACCTCCATCGTCCAATCAGAGTGTGAGAAAGGCAGACCCACACAGCTTCAAGTCTAAAGGCAGCATACTGGGGTTACTTTAGTTCAAATACTGTAGCTCCTTTACTTGTTGAGCGAGATTGTTACCATTTTAAACTGTTTACTAGTCGCAAGTTTGTTTTTTTTATATGTGTACATTTGACATATTCTACAATTTTATATTTACAGATTTTAATAAAAATCAATAGGATAACTAAATTTATATTTTGTATTTTTGATATTTTGATTAGGTTACAATAACAACAAAAACTAACACAGTGAGTTGTTTTGCGAATAAGCTTTTCAGTTACAAACAGCATTAGTATTGTTGTAGGATCTAATATAGGTCAAAACGGATGTGAAAGGTTTTGAGTTCAGAAGATGTTCCCGTCAGTAATTTTTTAAAAGCACTATAATTACCCTAGATTCAGCAACTTAGGTTTGTGTAGACAAATATTAATTTGTTCAGTGCAGGCAAAGTTCAATATATAATCTAAATAACACCAGGGTCAACTTTATAATATTCAGTTGGTTTATTGTAATTAATTATTTAACCAAGCCTATAATTTGTTGTATTTGTTTATTTTTTTTAAAGAAAGGTTAAGTTTTTTTTCCCCCACAAAATATATGATAACACTGTACTAAAGCTCAGTCAAATCATCTGCCTTTATTTAAAAAAATAAAATTCTGTTTAACGTTGTTCTGAACACGTTTGCGCGTTAAATTCTCTTGAATAACATCACAGCAGTACCTTTTTTAAGTAGAAATTTAGCTCAGACCTGAAACCTGATTTCTGGGGAATGGCTTTAATTACTTAGTAGTGCTACACCTTTGAGTACTGCAGTTTATTGATAGCTGATAGCATTATGGAGTTGGAATGAACCAAAATATTTAATAAACAAACAGAAGAGGTGGAAGACTAAATACAACCTTTCACATTCTCCGTAATTCAGTGGAATTCTGTGGGGTCTGAATCTGTTAAGGTCTACTTTAAATAGAAAAATCACAGAGTACTCAGGATGTTAAGTCACTCTACCAAGGAAAAACGAAATCTGGTAACTTTGAGTTGTGATGTTTAACACCCCTAAAATGGTATTTCCTTGTACAGATGTATCCGATTAAGAGCAGACAATGTATTGGGTTACTGAACAAAGACAGGAAGTTACCCAATCAATTTCTTCATCTCTCATAGACACAGGGGAGCATAAACAAGACAATTCCTGACAAGGTTCAATGACAGCTAGTAAATCTCACACCTGTTCCTAAACCTGTTTATCATCATGAGGGACGCAAAACACCAACCTGGATATACCTGATTATTTTGTTTTTATCTTTTGTACATGTTTTCTAATCTTATATATCTTCTCCTTTCAGGATAGTATTATCTACCCCATTTGCTGTGCTATGCTATTTCCTCATTTGGTACGTGCCATCTTTTGACCAACAAGGAAAGGTTATTTGGTACCTGATCTTCTACTGTTCCTTCCAAACACTACAGACAGTGAGTAACCATCTTTATATAACAATAAGTTGTTTCCTGTTCTACATAATTTCCTTTTTAACATTAGGGCATTGTCTTTTTTTTCTCAAAGTGCTTCCATGTCCCGTATTCTGCACTTACTATGTTTATCAGCACTGAGCAGAAGGAGAGGGATTCAGCCACAGCCTACCGTAAGTTTTAACACATTTACAGCAAGATGCATCCACTGTTTTCAATTGCACAGCTAACCGCTGATTTCTTATCTCAGGAATGACTGTTGAGGTTTTGGGCACGCTCATTGGCACAGCTGTTCAAGGTCAGATTGTGGGAATGGCTAACGCTCCTTGTATCAGCAGTGGCGATGACTTGAACTCTACAGATCTGCAGGTGACTTCCGAGGTCAACATCACCAAGCCTCATGTTTCACTGGAGCATCTGGTACGGATTTGTTATTTTAAGTTTGACTAAATTAAAATTCTTGCTAAATTGGTATTAAATGCCTGGTATCATGTTGTTCCCACAGAGAAATGCTTACATGATTGCATCTGGTATCATCTGCTCCATTTATGTTATCTGTGCCGTTGTGGTGTTCTCTGGTGTGAAAGAACAAAAAGGTAAGCGCTACTACTACAACTACTGAAAAGATGCATTATTACAAATGAAATTTGTAATGAAAAAAATTGGGGTTGGTCTCAGATTTTATAAATGTTTTTAAAGTAGCAGTCTATTACGCTCACCAACACTGCATTTATTTTGCCAACAATAAAGAAAAAAATATAATATTGTGAAATAATTCAATTTAAAATAACTGTATTTGAAAATATATTTTAAATTGTAATTTATTCCGGTTATGTGAAGCTGAATTTTTAGCATCATTGCGCCCCTCTTCAGTGTCCCATGATCCTTCAGAAATCATTCTAATATGCTAATTTGGTGTAGAAGAGTTGTGCTGCTTAACATTTTGTGCAAACTGATTCGTGACCCTTTTTCAAGTTTCTTTGAATTGAATAGAAAGTTCAAACAAACCGTCTCTATTTGAATTTGTTACATTGCAAATGTCTTTACTTTGACTTTTGATCAATTAAATGCATCCTGACTGAATAAAAGTACTAATTTGACTGACCCCGCATTTTTGTAAATGGTAGTGCAGCTTCTTTCTTAAAGACTTTCGTAATTGATATCATAACTTAAGACTTAATTAGCTGTTAGCCATGAGGTCTTGTAAATATTTCCAACGTATTAGAAGATTAGCCTTTTCCAGAAATACACATTTAAAATTTCTACAAGTATAAATGCTGGAAATGTACAAAAATTAAAATGACTCATGCTGCACAACACAGATTTTTGTCCAATCCTCTGTAAAATCTCCCTACTTCTGAAACGAACTTGTAAACAGCAAGCCGTAGTTTTTGGCTGTGATGTAACTAAAGCCTATTGGTGGTCTTAAAACAGGGAAACGGTCCATTCAGTATGTCCCGCCCCCATACTTTCTGTTTCAGTGAGAAATGTGTGTAAACAGTAAATCCCATTAAGTTGCTTGCAGATGTACCCAGGTTTTTCCCCACTGCTCGGGTTTCTTTGAGTCAGTAGTTGGCCCGCATGCAGAGCTCAGCTGGTCGCAGGGAAATGCCAATGAATAAGCTTAGCAGGGTGATTAGCTTTCACAGCACAGATAGGGCTGTCTAAACGGGGTGCATGGTAAAGGAGGGTTATTATTGGTGTTCTCTAGAGTAGTTAATTTTAAACTAAAATGCAGAGCCTTAACATGCAGAGGAAAGGAAAATCAAGCACAGTCTTGGCTCATCATCACACCTTATTTAAGGATTCATCGTGCTCAGCACTTACCTAAGCTATGCTGTGACTCATGTGGCAGCTAATCGAAATGTATACAGTTGTGTGCATTCGTTACCTTCGTTTAGATTTTTCTACACCTGAGACTTGATGGGGGAAATCCTAGTTTCTTCCCCAATGTTCTATTATTAATTGCATGTAATGTAGTACCATTATTTGCCATTTGTTTACATCATCTCATCATGCCTCTCTCTTCTTTATGACAGAGACCTGCAGGGTTAGGACTGAGCCCATGTCGTTCTTCCAGGGCATTCGTATGGTGATGGGTCACGGCCCTTATGCCAAGCTGGTCATGGGCTTCCTCTTTACCTCTCTGGCTTTTAGTGTGAGTTCTTGTGCAAATCATACATTTTATGTTGAGTCGTGGTCACCACCAGCCGTTTGGGTTGTTTAAGCTGTGACCGCTCTGGACGAGCACTGTTGCATTTGGCGGCCACTTTATTTGTTAGGTTTTGCTAATGTGTCTTTAGCATGCAGCTTATTATTTCTGTAAACATTTCTTGCAGTTTCTGGAGGGAAATTTTGCACTGTTTTGTAGCTACACCCTTGGCTTCAGAAACGACTTCCAAAACGTTCTTCTCGTCATTATGGTAAGCAAACTAAATCTGTCTTCTGTTTTAAATTGTGTGTGTATTGTAATGGGCTTATTAAAGCCTGAATACTAGGTGGGGTGATATGGGATGACAAATGCAAGAAAGTAATTTGCGTTACATAACACATTTGCATAATACAACTCACTGCTGTAACCATAAAAATGCTTCATTATTGCAGAAAAGTGGTCAGTAACCAATTTTTTGTTTTTTAAGGAAGAAAAATGCCGTTCATCTAGTTACAAAGAACAAGAATGTCTTGTTTGTATGCTTTTGTCCTGGAGGTCAGCGTGTTCAAAACCCAGAGACCTTTAAAGATCCCTTTCATGAGAGTATTATTGTCATGTAAAACCCAGTATGCTGACTTTTTTTTTTTTTTTTTAACTACAATAACCCTCGTTCAATAAGCTGAATGCATGAATAGAACGTTTTCAGGCATCGTCCTAGTTATGACACAAAACGTTTCAGTATTGTTGTCAGTAAGGTGTGTTAGGAAGCATTCTTCTTGTATGGGAACCTGTTTAAACACAGACCGTTGAAATCATTCCAAGAAACCTAATCTTAGCTAATGCCTTGTTTG
>JAUCNO010000353.1:11981753-12010839 GCA_032353835.1 Enteromius viviparus
AAAACCATCTTGCAGTGCAGTGCTTTTACTGCATCACAAACCAAATCATCCAAAAATGTTTCGTATTTGAAAAATGTTTGTCTTCCAAATCAGCATATACACAAAAACCGAACTATTATCATGCTGCACACTTTTACAGTAGTTGACCAATTTTGTCTTGATTTCCTCGATTTCAGCTCTCCGCCACACTTGCCATCCCATTTTGGCAATGGTTCCTTACAAAATTTGGCAAGAAGACAGCGGTGTATATTGGAACTACAGTAAGTACCGGCAGCCGCACATAAACCTTTATTTAATTACACGAACTGACCAACAGTGGCTGCTTCTGGTCATTACTGTAACTGATGATTCGGTTCCTGTAACTGATGGTCAATGTTCTCTTTGCAGTCTGTGGTGCCGTTCCTGGTCTCAGTCGTCTTTGTGCCCAGCAATCTTATTGTGACGTACATAGTGTCTTTTGCTGCTGGAGTCAGCGTTGCAGCAGCATTCCTCCTGCCATGGTATGTAACTGAGAATTGTACAAATGTGTGTGCACTTGCAGATTTGGTGCACTTTATTAATGGAGTGCGTTTCCCTGTATGCTCAGGTCCATGCTTCCCGACGTCGTGGATGATTTTAAAGTCCAAAATCCTGAATCTCAGGGACATGAAGCCATCTTCTACTCCTTCTATGTGTTCTTTACCAAGTTTGCATCTGGAGTTTCTTTGGGGGTCTCAACACTTAGTCTTGAGTAAGTTTCACAGCCTTGCACATGAAATACTGGCTTTTAAATGGGATTACAGTCTGCATGATCCGCTAAGCCCGTTTTTTTTGTTTTAGTGTATGAGAATCAGTCTGGCCTCCTGACATTTAGATATAATGCGATTAGCATCGGTTTTTACAGGCTTTTTGAATTTGGAGACATGACTGTATAGGATAGTTGTTTTGGTGTGAGATTCAGTGATGAGTCATGAGGTTGGATTTATCTGGATGAACATGAATAAGATATTAATCTCTCATTTCTTTTCTTTGAAACAGTTTTGCTGGCTATGTGACAAGGGGTTGCACGCAACCTGCCGAAGTCGATTTAACATTGAAGATCCTGGTGTCTGCTGCTCCGATAATCTTGATCATTATCGGCCTGCTAATATTCCTCTCATATCCAATCAACGAGGAAAAGAGACAAGGCAACCGCAAACTGCTTAATGAACAACGGTAAAGCCACCTATTGATTTTAAGTCTTCCAGTCACAAGTTTTTCTTAAAGACAATAATCCTGCTCAACATTCTTAAAATCTGTAAATTAACATTGTACTTTTAAACCTCTAAAGCTGATTAAATAGCATTCTTTAAATTATTTTGCCTAACATTGTCCTGTATTTTTTTTTTTTTTCCAGAGAAAATGAGTTAGACTCAGAAACAGACTCCACTGAGCTCAATGTGGTTTAATAGGACCAAAACACTAGACAGACCATCGTGCCAATTGCATCGGACCAACAGAGCCAAAACAAAACGAGTGGATGCTTTGAACCAACCCATGTTGCCTTGTGGCTGAAACTTCAACCAATATCACGATAGCAAATCTTGAAACGTAACTTTTTCCAGCTCAAGTTCAAAGTGCCTTGCCATTTCCAGTTGCAAGTGCTTCTGGACCCTAGAAACGTTTCCCTGCATCGCACAAGGCTTGTGTGTGTTGCCAGTATCTGTGCTGCTCGCTGGTATAGGATCTACAAAGCAGTATCCAAGAAAAACAGCTTTTGATAAGCACACATCTAAACTGTACTAAGAAATAATCTGAGGTGGGACTTGTCTACATTAAGAAGAAACTTGAAAAAGTTTTTTAGGTGCTAAAACCAAAAATGCATTTCAATCGTGATTGAAAGGTACATTTTGGGAGGAATATCTGTGAAACTGTACACAACCAAGTAATGTTTATATGTCATTTTAATATTTATAAGTGCTTTTGTGCATCTATCTGGATAAGCAGACTTGAGACCTGAGTGGGGTTTTATTATATCTAACTTCAGTATTGGGAACAGAAGGTTATTGTTTATTTCTTGTATTACTTTACTTCAAATACCCCTTCTGTTATGTTCCTTTTCATCCGTTTCCACTCTCTTGGGGCAAACAGAGCTCTTTTAGAGGGATGCTCTGAGGGATAAACTTACAAATTTGCTCCCTCGATGGCTGCAGATGATATCCTTCAGATCAGAGGACCTTATTCGATTTCATTCTGGATAGGTTCACTAAAGTGTGGATAAAGGTGCTGCTAACAACTAAGGCTATAAACTAGCAGGATGTCTTTAGACTGTGTGGGGTTATAAATGTGCAACCCTTTGCTTATGTTGTGAGGTGAACAAGATTATTTAAGTATTTATTACTTTTGTTTTAGATCATATGTTAATTTGATTATGTCTGTATCTCCCATCTTCCTTAATTTATCTTGTTTAAGGGCCTCAGTCTCATGAAATAAGGGCAATTAGAGCTGTCACTGCTGAATTGTGTCTAATATGCCATTTAATTCCTATGGAAAAGCCAATCAGTGTGTTTACAAGTGACACCGCTGTTTGTTTAGGTGTTAAATTAATCTGTTTTCTGGTCTGTTTGTTTTTGTGTCAGTGGCTGTGCAGTAGATGTCAAATTCTATGTCAAAGATCTGAATGCCAAGTGTTTCTGTAAGTGCTGTGATATATGTACATAGACCATCTGAAAATAGACATTTTTCATTTTCTATATGGGGGAAAATGGAATGGCTTGTAAATATTTGTGTAAATGTCTTATTTTATACATATGTACATAAGATGCGCATTGAAATGTCATCACTGCATGTTTGGAGGTAATACCGTTTTTAACACGTGTCAATTTTTTATTGATGCATCTGATTTTTTTTTTCCTTTTTTTTTTTTTTTTCTTTTTTTTTTTTCGTTAAGACCAGTGGTGATCTGTTAAGATTTCCATATTCTGATATCAAGCATTACAGTTATTGTATATAACAGATGTGATGATGTTTGTACATAGATGGGATATTTTTGAATGCATTTGTTGTAAGTGTAAATGTGTGTAGTTATTTAAAAGAAACGATGTTACAAAAAATGTTTGTTAATAAATACTAATTAATATTCAAGAATCCTTGTTTGCTTGTTCTATGCTACACACTCAGTTTCTTGTATAATATAAAAAAAATAAAAATTATATATATATATATATACATATATACACACACATATATACATATATATACATATATACACACACATATATATATATATATATATATATATATATATATACATGTATAACAAAATTGTGTCGTTTAGTTATGAATTTTTTATCAGTATCGGTTTTAAAACGAGCTACTTACTACTTTCAAAAAGTGTTAGTCCATATGGCCCTTTTTCTCTCAAATGTAAATAATTCACATTTTTTTTAAACCGAAACCAAGGACAGTAAAATCAAAGAGGTATTTTATACTGTAGTTAAATCTAAGTAAGATGCATCAGGGACAGTGTAGGAGCGCCTCCTGGAGGAGATCTACAACCATAGACATATATGTCTATGTCTACAACAGCTCAGTGGGTCGCATCGCTATGCCCTCGATTACTCTTCCTGCTGTTGAATAATTGGACAATCGATTATTCAGAGCTGATGCAACACTCATTAACAAAGCAAAATATTAAAAAAATAATACAGATTTAGTTATATAAATCTAATATATTTCAGTGATATGTCCAAATGTTTTTGTAAATCCGTGTACATGAACTGATAAAACTAACTTTCATTTTTGAGAGACTTTTATTATGAAATACGTGATGAAATCTTTCAACAGGAAAAGCCTGTCACTGGCACACACGTTTCTCTACCACCGGTGAGATTTAATGTAAATTTGTATTAATTATCTGTACTTTTGTCATCTATTATCACTGCTACTTGATAAGAATAGTATTATATTTTATACCCGACAATTTCTTGCTTTAAAGTGTTTCTATTACTCCGTGAAAAGGATAAATAAAACCGCTCATTCTCAGAGGTTCATTCATAGCAGACGTCATATTCAGTCAGTGCTGAATAACAGATTCTAAAAAAAAAAAAATACACGACATGTTTTTTGTTTCTTATGACACAGTTTTGACATGGCTTCTACCAGAACCGCAAATTGAGTTTATTTTCGTAATCTGTCATATAAGCCTGTGATTATTTCATTCGCACAGAAGCAGCAGACATCATGGGAGAGCAGCAGAGTCCTGATGAAAAGTTTCAGCTCATCACCAGGAACCTTCAGGTGAGAAACAGCAGGAAAAATGTTAAATTCAAGCAACTCAAAACACATATTTCACATTTGAAGTGCGACTGAACATTGTTTTGAAGATAATCATCCAAAATGTTATCATTTTTTACGTGTGCTGTTAATGATGTGTCTTTTCTGTCAGTTTCAATAGACTGTTTCTTTTCTCAGGAGGTTCTTGGTGAGGAGAGGTTAAAAGAGATCCTTAAAGAGAGGGAACTGAAGATCTACTGGGGAACAGCAACCACTGGCAAACCCCATGTGGCCTACTTTGTCCCCATGTCAAAGATTGCTGACTTCCTGAAGGCGGGCTGCGAGGTTTGTCTCTGGCGTTCTGTATTGTGTCTTGCATAGACAGTTAATCAGTGCATGGGTGTGTATAACAATTGATTTTTCTGTTCTGTAGGTGACCATCCTCTTTGCTGATCTCCATGCCTATCTGGACAACATGAAGGCACCCTGGGAGCTGCTGGAGCTCAGAGTGCAGTATTATGAGCAGATCATTAAGGCCATGTTGGAAAGCATTGGAGTTCCCCTAGACAAACTCAAATTTGTCAAAGGCACAAACTTTCAGCTTAGCAGGTAAGTGTTTTGCAAACAATTACATTGGAGGATAATTGACCAGGGCTGCATTTCCCAAAAGCATTGTAAGCTTAAGTACATTGTAGACCCATTGAAACCAATGGAGCTACGATCAGCTTAGGCTTAGAATGCTTTTGCGAAACGCAGCCCTGCAACATGGGTTTTTAGGAAGTTAGGGAACAGTTTTGAATGGATGAAGAAGAGATGTTTTGTTGTGTCTCAATGTTATTATAGAGAGTACACTCTAGATGTTTACCGCCTATCATCCATGGTGACTGAACATGATGCCAAGAAAGCAGGTGCTGAGGTGGTCAAACAGGTTGAGCATCCTCTTCTGAGTGGCCTGCTGTATCCTGGACTACAGGTATGCAGATCATCTTCTGCTAACATTTTCCTCATCTTTGTGTTCTTCTAGAGGGGTCTGTATGTATTTGTTTTAAATAATAGTGTGAACATGAAGTCAATTTTCAAAACCTGCTAACCTGCCAGTTACTTGATTAGCGGAATATCTCTATCACCTGTTTTCAAATGGAGCGGCACTTAATATAGAGAGCTGCAGATCATTGGCAAGCTACACAAATCAAGTTCAGTAGGGTTGGGCGATAAGATGATTTTTGATCGTGGATGACAAATATTTCTCCACGATCTGCTTTTTAAGGAATATTGTAGTATCGTGCTCTTAATCTGCTGTACAATGTGACATACGTTCACATCAATGTTAACTCAGTGAATTTTAGAATTACACTCCCCGCACACTGCACTTATTCACAATCACAAAAGTACATTATTCACATATGCGTGCTGTCCAGATGTGCTTTTCTAGCACGTGACGTTACACGAGAAGCGCGCGTACACTAAAAGCTTGTCAAATAGCGCCTAATTACTGAACTGAAGATATTACTGAAGATATTTATCACATGTGATTGTGGTAATACTGTCAAAAACAGCGTTAAACACAGTTGCTTGTGTCTAAAGTGAAAGTGAACAATCAAGAGAAAGCGTGTCAGTATATTAGATGCATGCATGAAGCTCTTAAAGGGACAGAACTAAATGTGCCGGCGCTTGTCATTAAAGGGATAGTTCACTCAAAAATTATAATTGTGTTATTATTTACGCACTTACATTTCCCAAAACTGTATTAATTTCTTTCTTGTGCTAAACACCAAATAAGATATTTTGAGTAACCAAACAGTAGCTGGTTCTCATTGAATTTAATACTATGTTCGTATTATGTTTATTTGTAATGTGTATCTATTTGAATAACAAAGGTAAAATGATTTTTATCTTTGCTCATTCTGGCCTAAATGTCTGCCCCTTTTTATTTTATGGGCTTTGTTTTTAATAAAAAAGGCAAATTAGTTTGTACTGCTCAGACAACTTGCAAAAAGTAAAATCACTGACAAAGAATCATAATAAAATATGATACTTTTGCCTCTGTAATTTGCAAAATAGTTGTTAAAAAACAACTTCAAAAAGAATCAGGATAAAAATCGTGATTTCCCCAGAAAAAATGGGGATATATTTTTTCCATATCGCCTAGCCCTAACGTTCAGTTTCACAGGCATTTCACATGCGATACTTTACAAGCTGTTTGGACTGAAATGTGTGTTGGAAGTGTGTGTACACAACCACCCTACAAATAATAAAGATCCAACAGTAGTTGCTTTTAAATAGCTTTTAATGTAATAAAAATAAGTTGCCCCTTCTGAAATCAAGCCATTTTCAAATGAGTGGCTCAGAGGCCTATCCCACAATAGTTGATTGACAGCAGCGTGTCACAGACTGAACTGGTGTCTTACCTCAGACCCGCCCTGAGTGAGCCGTCATCAGACCGAGACGCAGAGACAAGCAAGACTCCTAATTGAGGTGTTTTGTTGTTGAATGTATTAATGAACATAGCAGTAGTCAGTTACCCCCGACATCCGAGTGACTGAAGACACGGAAGATTAGCGTTACGTTTGGTTCTGAAGGGAAACGTCCCTGGATGAACTGAAATACGTTTATGTTCGCACGAATCATCCATGATCCAGCCTCACCTACAGAAGCATTGAGTTTTTTTAATGAATCTTTGCAAATCACCTTTCCTAATAATGTGCTAATTGGCAAGTTTTACTATGAACACGGCTAAAAAAAGATCCTCTGAGAGCGTCCGGAAAAGAGGGGCGGGGTCAGCGGACCTCGTGAAAATTTAAAGGGCAAGTACACAGAACAGTGATTTCTAAAGAGCTGTTTTTGACAGGGGAAAAAGTTTTAAAACAAACTATATTACAAACTTTCCATTAAGACCCTACTGAATCATATAAGCTAGTGAAAAATTGGCTTTGTATGACTCCTTTAACGATATATTGCATAGCTTGCCAGTGATCTATGGCGAGCCAGCTTTACTGACTACTACTGAATTGGTGCAAATGCAAATATAACCCATTAAATGCTGTTTATGCATGTCTACACTACTGTTCAGAAGTTTAGAAGCACTAATTTCTTTAAATGTAATATTCAGCCATCAAAATATAAAGTAGCAAAAATGTTTGATCATTATTTTCTTATTTCAAACTTACATTCCTGGACTGCATACATTTTTTTGTTTTTCTGTAATTTAGTTTTTTGTAGTGTACTATAATTTGCTGCTTAGTCCAGACATTGTGACATTGTTTTCATTTCTGTCAGGCACTGGATGAGGAGTACTTAAAAGTAGATGCTCAGTTCGGGGGTGTGGATCAAAGGAAGATCTTCACATTAGCAGAGAAGGTACATTTTTACATATTTCCTATTCCATATGATGTCTTTAAACTGCACTTATGCGGTACTGAGCTTCTGAATAGATGCTTCTCAAAAGTTTTAGATTAAAATTTTTTTTATTATTGTTGTATAAAGATTCTGATCCCAATTATTATGTGTATGGGTGTGTTTGCTGGACATATTTCGTTTTTTAGAAAAGTAGTTTTCTTTTTTTTTTTTTGCAGTATCTGCCCTCTCTTGGATACACAAAACGTATCCACATGATGAACCCAATGGTGCCTGGACTAACGGGGGGCAAGATGAGCTCTTCTGAGGAGGTACGGTGCCATCTACACTAGTGCTGTGTGTTTATTTGCATGCAATTCTCATGTCAAACCGGTTTGGTGACTAGCAGTTAATCTCCATCACCTGCTTTCAGATGAAGCGGCATTTAATACACAGAGCCTTAGTTAGACAAAATCACAATTAATGCAAATGAATCACCTGTGATAATGAACACGATGTTGCCTAGCTTGTCCGTGATCTGTGGGTGTGTGTATTAAATCGGACTCAATCTGAAAGCAGGTGATTTACTGCTAATCACGAAACCGGCTTTACTGAAGAGATGCACATGTGATTAACTGCACAGCCCTAATCTGCACTGAGATTAAGACTGGTGGAAGATAAATGTAATCAAAGAATCATGTTGATGCAGGATGGGATAATGGCTTATGATGTTGTGTTCTAGGCGTCGGGTTGATGCACTAAGATTCATCATTCTCAAACTTTCATTTCTCCTACAGGAATCCAAAATTGACCTGCTGGATAAGAACCAAGAGGTGAAGAAGAAGTTAAAGAAAGCCTTCTGTGAGCCTGGAAATGTCGAGAATAATGGAGTTCTGTCCTTTGTCAAACATGTGCTTTTCCCTCTGCACTCAGGTGAGTTCAGGCAAAAAATGATAATTTTGGAAATGTAAACAACTAGTTAAGTGCCTAATTATGTGTTGTGTTTTTAGAGTTTGTGGTCAAAAGAGATCCAAAGTGGGGAGGCGACAAAGTCTACACAGACTACATGGAAGTGGAGAAGGACTTTGCTGCAGAGGTATAAAATTAATATTTATATTTACTGAAAAGGATAGTTCACCAAAAAATTCTGTCATTAACTGTTCACTCTCATGCCATTCAAAATGGCCTTCATTGATCTTCATAACACAAATTAAGAAATTTTAATGCGCAATCCAAGAGTGTTCTGACCCTCTTGTTCTCACTACATTTCTGGGTTTTAAACATGTTAGTTGCATTGCTGTGTATGCAGGGTCTGAAAGAAAATATCTTAATTATATAATATATTTTAATATATTTTGAATATTAACAAAGGTTAAGGCTTTGGAATGGCATGAGGAAGAGTAATTAATGACAGAATTCACATATTGGGGTGAACTGTTCCTTTAATGTACAGATGAAACATGTTCATATAAATTTGTGCACTGCTTATCTGCAGCAAATTCATCCTGGTGACTTGAAGGCTTCAGTAGAGGTGTCTCTTAACAAACTGTTGGACCCTATCAGAAAGAAGTTCGAGACCGCAGAGTTGAAGAAACTGACAGCATCAGCTTACCCAGAGCCCTCCAAAAACAGTGAGTGAAAATGCATAAAACAAATAAATAAAAGCGTTTTTTGGACATAGAACTGTTAAATGGGTCCATAAGCATCAGTGATTATCTTGAGTTGTAATGTTGTAACTAATGAAAATGAAGCTGACGCGCCACCATATTGGTATTCCTCACTGTTCCCATGCATTCCATTGAATTAATAGGAAATTGTACGTATTCACCACCTAACAAGTCAGTGTTTTTAAATCTGACGTATCCCTGTACATTCTTATACTTTACATGTACTTTACTAAAGAGATGCACATGCGATTAACTGCACAGCCCTAATCTATGATCTATGAAGTACATCATAGAGCAACAGAGGCTATTGTGTTATTAATTATATATTTAAATAAATATCTGATACTAATATGTTCATGTTAAATAACCAAGTACGTGCTATATTTTGGGTTTGGCAGTGCTCAGCAGATACACCCAACCAAAACAGTTGAAATGTATGACTTATTCTGCTAAAAAAGACCATTAACATTGCCAATAACATCTGAAGTAAAAATGAATTTACATACACGTATAAATTACTCCCACGTGACTGATTCGCTTCAGATCGGGTGATTTTTAGGTCAGCCGTTCGTCTGTGACTCAGTGGTGCTCTCTGCTGGTAGGGAATAGTAAGATGGAGGATCGAACACTTCCTGTGGCTTCACTGCCTCTCGACAGCTTAGAACGCACTGAGCGATCCACTTATATGTATAGATCAGTGGTTTTAGTAAAAGGATTTGCAGATCCATTTAAACAAACATTAAAATTGTCATTGCTTTACAGAAGGAGGAGCAAAGGGCAACCCTAAACAAGCCGTAGATGAAGAGGAGGTCATCCCATCTAGATTGGACATAAGAGTTGGCAAAGTCGTCAGTGTAGAAAAGGTAGAGGTAATTTTATGATTTATTTTTTTCTAGTAAGAGGATGTTTAAATAACCTTGTTTCTTGACTCGTTAGCATCCAGATGCAGACTCGCTGTATTTAGAGAAGATCGATGTGGGAGAGGAACAACCACGGACTGTAGTGAGTGGACTGGTGGCCTACCTCTCACAGGAGCAGCTTCAGGATCGTCTTGTTGTGCTGTTATGCAATCTAAAGCCCCAGAAGATGAGGGGAATCGAATCTCAAGCCATGCTGCTCTGCGCTTCAATGTTAGTAGGACTGGTACACCATGCTTCAACCATCTTATTCAGTCAACTATGTTCTTATAGTAAAAATCTTTTGATCTTTAGTGAAGGAGAGCCCAGGAAAGTGGAGCCTTTGGATCCACCAGAGGGATCAGCACCAGGAGACCGTGTTTATGTAGAAGGATATGAATCAGGCAAACCAGATGATGAATTGAAACCAAAGAAAAAGGTGTTTGAAAAGTTGCAGGTATGTGAGTTTTATATTTGTGTACTTAAACGATTTATATTAAATTATCACGTCTCATGTCTTATTTTTGGTTGTTTGTTTATTTGTGTGATCTCTTCAGGTGGATCTGAAGATCTCAGGCGAGTGTGTTGCACAATGGAAAGAGCAAAATCTGATGACCAAACTAGGACAGATCACCTGTAAAACACTGAAGGGTGGAAATATTAGCTAGTTGTCTTCATTGCTCTAAAATTCAAGATACATTTTCCATGACAGCCCGTGACAAGCACACAGTGTCAGGTATTGCTCATCATTGCCATCCAAAAATATTAACTGACTCTAATGGAAAATCAAATGGCTTATAATGGAATTATTTAATTTCAGTTGTCCCATTTAGCCATATCAACCTGGGAATAATCTAATAGCACATGATTACTCCAGCAAAAAACAAATGGTTATCATCTGTGATTTACATTGCATGCATTGCCGTCCAGGAGGTTTAACAAATTTATTTACACTGCAGTAAATAATGTCATGCTTATTTGTTTGAATGACAAATGAAGACTCTTGCTGGAGTTCATCTGTTATCCTTAAACTCAGGTCCTCCTGTTATGCCATGTTTGGAACTAGATCATTGCTTACAATGAGCAGTCTCCAACAGTTCAGACGGGCGGTCTATATACTCAATAAACTGTTGTGGATACATATTTTAGCATAGCTTGCTTCACAGAGAAACATAGAATTTCATGTAATAAAACATTCAGAACACATCTGTTGTTAACAAAATTCATTAAAATAAACAATGATTCATAACCATTTCCTATTTGTCTTAATGGAATGATGATAGAGATGATTTTGAAGGTAGCTTTACAAAGGGACAGAGGCGTAGCACCAAATTCTGGCCTCTATGCACAAGCAGTGGCCATGGGCCCCCGTAAGCTCGAGGTTCACAACTACCTACGACACCATTAAATACATCAATCAACTGATGCAGTTACATTAGTTGGCAACATTTATTGTGATCTTAATTATATTTAAAGGAAAATAAAATTTCACTCCTCAGGGGCCCTGGTAATTTAGTCCCACTTTTCACCTAACTACGATGCCCCTGCAAAGGGATATTTAAATATGAACCTGACAATACATGTTTGGGAGCCTATTTTTTAAGACATGAGTAATTGCATTGAATGATTGATTAAAGATTATGGAAATTGCAATTCACTTATGTGTGTAGTAGTAGATTAAGAGATATTTACCTAATAACATCCTTCAAAAACAAAACATAATAGTGGTATAAAATTGTACAAATGTATGGCAGTCGAAAACACACTGAAGTGAAAAACAGTCGAAACAAGGTAAATCTATAAATATCTTTAATGCATATTTATTTTTAAAACAGTGCAGTAATTCTGTTCACTCCTTAAAGTTAATAGCTACTAAAGTATTTGTTTATGTATATTTTTACATCAATTTAAGAGGGACCATCAGTGAATACTCTTAACTGTTTGCTGGTTTAAAAAGAAATGCAGCATTTAGCTTACAAAGTGCTTTAATCTAATGAAAAGTAAATACGTACATGTGTATATGTTCAGCTATAGTCAGCATACTGCAAAATTCATAAATGTAACAGATGGTTTTATACATGTATAATTACACATTTGCAAATTCTGGAAGTCGATTGCAGTAGCACTAAAAATTTTCTAAACTGTTAGTAGAATATCATTAAAAGCTAGTAATCAATCTGTGTGCTTGGACATACTGACATATGTCAAAAAGAAAAAAAAAACAGGTTTTGACTTTTTTGCACCAAGCTGTGATTACTACCACTAGTGACCACTAGATGTCAGTTCATTCTTGCAGTCATTTGCTTTTTTTTTCTTTAAGTCCACAATAAACTAAAAGTGACTTTTCCCAGCGCAGACAAACTAATTTAGAAAAATACTTGAAAGCTGTAATAAAGCTATTGTAGAAAACAGATTGGGGAAAAGCTTTTTGCATACACTTGAAGGCCATTTCTCCAGGCTAAGGCTTTTAAGACAGCTATGGTATCCATGGATCCTCAAACAAGATCTACCTTGGGCTTTCACTTGCTTTGTCCTCTTGTTTTTCCCATACTTTGATTAAACAGTCCAATCAAAACTCAACTCGTGTGTCCTGACTCTTCAACACGCCATCTCTGTACTTCCTGAAAAATAAATATAATTACAATGATCATCGGCATGGTTCTGTCTGTCTTTTATGCACAAACTTAAATAACTAGCATATGCTTACTTGCTTGCTTCTGGTTTCCTAATGATTGTGCTCGCTGACCAGCAGGATGCACTTGATCACTTTGCCCATTAACTTCAACCCTCGTTATTGTCACATCCGATGTGGCATTCTCTGTCTTGTTAGGAGGATTAGTTCCATGCACTGGTTTCTTAGCAACAGGTGGCGGCACCTTCATTGGCTTTTTTGTTCCATTTGTAACCATTGTCTTGGCTTGGTCAGAAACCTGCATTATCTCAGCTGCAAGACTTTGTTTGAGGCTTGCTTGTACCTCAGGAGAAGTAGGTGTTTCAATGACAAATTTCTTTGTGCTTTTTGAGAAGATAAAGCTGGCTGTAGATGCAGAGGACTTGTGTAAGTCACAGCTGTCTGGTGTTTTAGGGGATGGCACAGATGAACTGGCACTACTATTTGAGGAAATGCGTAGATTGGGTACTGCAGGTACTCCGCTGGAGGTCATTGCAGCAGTCTTCATACGTATGGCCTCTTGAAGACGCATAGATGGGGCTGGAGCAGGAGATGACTTAGCAGGTGAGTTGGACCTCAAGCTCAAGGATTTGCGAATAGGTTTTTGTGGCGTCGCATGGCTACTAATACTATGATTCTCA
Source organism: Enteromius viviparus (assembly GCA_032353835.1). Taxonomy (NCBI): domain Eukaryota; kingdom Metazoa; phylum Chordata; class Actinopteri; order Cypriniformes; family Cyprinidae; genus Enteromius; species Enteromius viviparus. The sequence continues at coordinate 11,995,195 of JAUCNO010000353.1, forward strand.
TTTGTTGTGGCCTCCGTGCTTGGTTTGGTATCGTTATTAACTTGATCTTCACCTACGTTTACAGATCTTAGCCGAACCATCTGAAGCAAGGAAGGAGTGACTAGGGGAATGTTGGCATCCTCCTTTGGAATAGGTGTGCTTTTGTGACGACAAAGCAGGTCTTTGCTCCGGGTGTCTTTGTTTACGAGGCTCAGTTGCCTTCGGAAGTTAACAGTGGATTGGTCTTCCACTGGAAGTGGAGGTGCAAGCGGCACGTAAGTGGAATCTCCTTGGGTATCAAGTGATGTTTTGTCTGATGAATCTTGTGCTGACAAAGTTGGCATTTCCTCCCCTTGTGCGAGTGAATCTGGTAAAAGAGAAGACATTTTAGTAGTTTTCATGCCACCTCCATCCACAGAGAAGTGTGAGGCATTGTTACAAGGCTTATCTTCTTGCCTGTCCTCCATAACATTTTGTACAGTTCTTGTTGGCAGAATGGTCTGTATTTTGGAGTATTGGTCTGGACTGTTAGCCTCATCTAAGGCATTTGATGACCTCAGTTCTATATTGTCATGCTGTTCACATGACTCTTCGTGGCAGTGGACAGATACCTCTGAAAGGGGTTCATGGATAAACGAGGGAGGTGGTGGTGGGAAGTCAAGTTCATCTTGTTCCTCAAACATCAAGTCAGTTGATTCTTCCATTGGTGGTGGTGGTGGAGGCCAAGAAGACTCCAGAAGAGTCACCTGTTCCTCTGTTTCTTGCTTCTGATCGTCTTCATCAGATCGTGGCATAGACCCTGAAGAGGCTGATGTCTTTTTAGTAGGTGGTGGTGGAGGGTGGTGTTCTGGAGGTGGAGAAGGAGGAGGAGAAATACCATTGATCTCAGGCACTTCTAGGCCGAGAGTTTGCAATTGTTTATGACTAAAAATGTCCTTAATGCAGTTTTCTTTGTTCTCCTCACTGGTTTCATCATTCCTTAAGGTGCATGTTGTGATTACAATTTCAGGACTTGTTTTGACTTCACAGTTTGTTTGTGACAGCATACTTTGATCAACTTTGATAGTTGGTACTTTAGTTGTAGGGAGTATTTGGCTTCTTTTTTCCTTTTGATCATCTACAGCTCTTTGATCTTGTGTGTGAACGTTCTGATTGACCCCTATAGGGATTTTTGTACTTTCTATTTTATTTAGCGCATTTTGTAATGTTGAGGATTCATTATGCCTTAAATCCGGAGGTTCTGCCATCATTTGTTCATGCAATTCTGATGACACAGACTCATTTTGTTCTTTTACAGCTTCTTTGTTCTCCAGTTGGGTACCTGACTTCATTTCTTCTGTTGTCTGTATCTTTGGGACCATTTGTTCATTGATTTGTATGGAATTTGTGTTTTGATTTTTACCTATGAATGATTCTTTTTGCTGTTTATGAAGCTGATGTAACCTATCAGGGTTTGGACCTGGGCCACATAATAGTTCAAGTGTGCGTTTATTGTGAATCCAGGTTTCGGGGGGTGGGGGAGATGGGGCTTTTACCTTGGGTGGAGGGGGGATGTTGAACAGTTCTCTAACGGGAATAGTTGGGTGTGTCAGTGTTACCTTGCTTTTCACTGTTGTAACAGGTGGGGAGCACTTGAATGGCTCTGATGGAGTAGTGTTGGTTTGAATGACATGATGTGCCGTGTCTGACGTGACTGAAGATAGAGATGTCATTGATGAAGAGACTGAAGCCACTGGCGAGGTCCTTACACCTGTTCTCTCAGGCTTTGAAGGCTTAACTCTTCTCTTTCCAGGTGAGGATGGACTGATCTCTTTAGGGGAATGTGTAGGTGTCCCACTTTGGCTTGAGTATCCACTTGAAGGAGACAGAGTCCTATCAAATTTGTTTGCACCAGATTCTTCTCCAGTTTTCTGTGGGGATGAGTTACCTGACCTGACATGACTTCTTGCATAAGCTTGATCAGGACTAAGTTGGCTACGTTCTCTTGATGAGGTGAGCACTGAAAAATGGACAGAACTCTTCTCATTATTGGTGGACTCATGGTCTTTTGTACCGCTAAGATCTCTACCTGTTTGCCCATCATCTGGGGCCATATTTTTGAGACCTTTTGTGTCTGCCTGTTCCCTTGATCTCCGCTTAAGTTTTTCATGGTGCAGGGAATAGGTTCTCTGAGGTGGTGCTGGTGGCAATTTTGTCTTTATTACAGAGAGACTACGAGGGAACGAGTGGCTGTTTCTGACATTTTCCCCTACTTCACTCATCTCGCTGTGGTCTAGTCTGTGATTTATACAGTTAATGTTAGAGCTTTTACAACTGCTTGAGCTTGTAACACTTACATCATTTGGGTTTAAATCTAAAACGTCTTTGGTGCTGTCAGTGACAAATGTTGGTAGACACTTTGCTTTTGAAGAAATGGTGGAGGAGTTGGAGACAATAGTCTCAGATGATTGTGAATGGCTCCTGTTGGGGCTAGTGGTAGCTGGATTTTGATTTGTGCTACCTCCAGATCGTGAAGAAGCTGGACTAGCCGATGCTAAACTACTCTTGCTAACTGTACTTGTACTGCGCCGGCTGTGATCATGATTAATTTCAATGATTTCTATTGCAGCAGGCAGAATTGCATTTGGAATAATCTTAGATAAATAAGTTGCCTGTGGTGAAATGGACATAACGGGTCCTTGAGGCTCATGCAGGAAAGAGGAAGTGGTCATCCCTGGCACAGCAAGAGACTTTGGCCTCTGTGTAGACCATGCTGCTATCCCAAGCTTTCGGTTCAACTCATCTTGGTAGACAGAATGGATGTGGTTTATTAGAAACTCCTCATCTCTTGATGTCTGAAGAACCTCAATGTTTTGCAGATGTACACGAGCCCCTTCATGATTTACTGAAAGATGCTCTCCATCAATTGTTGGGATGACAACTCTGCCACAGGAATCATCTTCACTGTCATGTTCTCCATTTGGATGCTGATGGAGTATAGTTCCTCTTGCCATATCTTTAAAATAAATAAAACAGAGTAATGTCATTTGTTCTGTTTTAGACAGAAAAGGTTTGTGTAATCTCATGTATTTGTCATTGCCGTTTTAGTTGCCATTGTAAGGTTTTCTTAATATTTGAAATTAACATAGTTTTACATGCCCAGTTCTCTTTGGACTTGTTGTGGTATGCCCATTATAGTTGTTCTTCGACTTCTCCTCTTGGTCTTGTCCAGTCGTTTAACTGGGTTCAAGGGCTTAAATGTGGAACCTAAAGGGAGTGTTACAACATACAGAGATTGAATGAATAGAAAATGTATCATGCCTTTTTCTTCAGTTTCTTCAGGTTTTGTTTTGTTGAGGGGTATATATATATATACTTGGAGTGATGGCTTTACTATATTAATGGCATCCTTCACCCAAAAATGTAAATTATGTAATTAATTAATGATGTCACACTGACTATTTTAACAATGTCCTTGCCACCTTTCTGGGTCTTGAACATGGTAGATTCCTTGTTGTCTATGCAGGCTCAGAAAGGGTTTCATCAAAAATATCTAAATTTGTGTTCGGAAGATGAACAAAGGTCTTACAGGTTTGGAAGAACAGTAATTAATGACAGATAATTATTTTAGGTGAACTAGCAAGATTTCTTTTTACTTTTCCTTTTTTTTTTTTTTTTTTATCTTAACACATATTCTCAGAACCCATGACAGATCATAACTTTTTTGACCAAATTTGTAACTTTGTGTTTGCATTGCCCCACTAAAATGCAGATTATAAGGGTGGCAAATGAGTGCACTAAACCTGAAAACGCTTTATAGGGGAAAAAAAAGAGGTAGTATGTGCCACTAAGCATAGTTTATTTCTAGACCTTCTTAGTAAGTCAGCATTGTATACCTTGACGTGTAAGCACTGGACGTGAGGAGACTGCTGAGACAGTTGACACTGAAATGACGGAATGTCCAGCAGTGCTATCAGTCTCAAGTGATTCATCTCTTTCTTTTGAGCTTGTATCTTCCTCTGGCTGTGAAGAAATGGAGGAACCGTAAATGGTCTATTAAAATTTTAGTTTATACATATATGTCTTCATTTTAAAGAGTTAAGTGTTTGAATGAATGGCATACAAGATAAGGCTTGCATTAAGTTGGCAAAAAGAGAAAAGAAAAACCTCTTAGCGTTAACTCCTTTAAAATTACAACTAAAGTTTATCCTTAGGGGTTTGTTGCAACCAGACCCAAAAAATGTACGTAATTAAAGTTTTATGACTCTGTTTTAATGATTTTATGTGTTGGATACAGTTGAAAGTTCAAGTTCCTTACCACGTTTTGATCATCCTGAAAGTCCACTCCATTTTTGTTCTCTGCATGGAAGAAAGACTGAGTGAGGTGCATCAGAAAACACAGTTGTACGTTAGAAGGCCAGACTGTGGGCAGTGCCTTAATGTGTGCAAAAGATGGGCATAAGGCTCACCCTCCTGTTGTAGTATTTTCAATCCCTCTTGGGCCTCAGTATGCAGGTCTTCCAGGTATTGTGGTCTGCTTCCCTCTATGAACACGTTCTCCTGGTAGTGCTGGGAAGCCGTGTAGTGTACAGTCAGCTTTCTTGGCTCATTCTGCTTTTGGCCTGCTGAAAATAGAAAAAGGGAAAGACATTGTTGTACGGATGTAGTCATTCCCCTAAACATACAAAATGACAGAATATAGTCGCTATCGGTGTTTAAGAAGAGTTTAAGAAAAGTTTCTTCCAAATCAAGTCAAAATAGTGATGCATAACTGAGACATATTTGTTAAGGCACAAAATGGTCAACATTTACAAATGACCTAGTTCCGTTTTTTCATTTGTGAGAAATTTAAAATATGACTGATTGAAGATTTCCGCATGCCTGTTTTGTGAATGAGGTGCAGTTAAAGCTGTCAGGTGCTGTAACTATGCCCATTCTTTCTCTATCCAACAGCAACACCTGCTAAAGCTGGCAGCTAATTCTAGTCAGATTTTGATGGACATTAGAGGCACATGTCGATTGTAGATTTCCAACATAATGGACTTCAGTAATGGACTTCACACTCCTGCTGTGACCAGGTAATCTCTTCTGATCTTTAATTCCTTGAAATACCAGATTACCCTTTGCTTGCCTCTGTTAAACATATGGCAGCACGAGAGCCTCTGCATTCACAGGAAGAACTTGTCTTGTCTTTCTTTAAATTTTTAATCAATGTCATTCTGAATTCACCTGCAACATCCCAGTCAAGTATTTGTTTATAACCCAACACGACTAAGCTGAAGAATTGATATAAATCCTAAAACAAGGGCAATGCATCTAAATTCCACACAGCACTTTCATACTTTATAACCTGAATTGGCTCAATGAGAATATTAAACAGTTTTCTAGAAAATCTGATAAATTGTGCTTCATTTGCAAATATTGATTTGATTATTGGCAAATTTATTCGTAAAACATGAAAGCATTGCAAACATCAAAGCTCTTTGAATTACCTTAGCGACCTTCAAATCTGAGACTCACTGTTAACTTTACAATAGGGAGAAATGGGACACTTGAGGGTGGCCTGTTGTTAGACTGGGGCACTCTCAAAGAACCAGTGGGAAGCCTAGTACTTGTAAAACATATCATCTTCCTTACGTACCTCAGACAGTGCCTTAAACTACTGGCCATGAAATAACAACGAAAGGCATTGCAAAATGGAGTTAATGAGCGTGTTTTAGGACAGGGACTTTCCCTTAACAGAGATCTTCTCGTCGGCCTCTTAGCCATTTATGCAGATTTCTAACTGTTCACTCAGTATCAACTTTTAAGCTTCTTGTAGAGTACACCCCATGGGGGGTGTCGGGTGTCCTGGCACTGACTACAGGCATTGTGGCACAACAGAAAGTCAAAACACACACTGTAGGCAAGTGCACTATATGAGTCCTTTTTGCAAATTATTCAGTTTAAAGGAATGCTCCATGTTAAGAACAAATCTGTAAGTAAAACATTGTACTTTATACTCTAAGCAAATATTATTATATATCTCATAGCTAATTTGTATATAAATTATATGAGGTGGCTAATTCATACAAATTTGTAAGACCTTACTCGCACAATTTCTGTCATGGTTATGTTTAGGGGTGGGTTTAGATGCAGTCTTTTCCCATGAAATCCCATGAATGTATTACCCCGCGCTTTTTCAAAAGTTTGTACAAATTAGCCACCTTGCTGTGAGATCACTTGCTCGAACTTGTATTTAACCTGAAGCATTCCGTTACTGGTTAATTTTAAGAGTAAAGTCTGTAAACTTCATTATAAGCATTTCATTGCACATTCTTAAAGTTGCCAAAATTTTAAGCAAAGAGAAGCCACCTGTTACATAAACAGGTACACAGAGAACTTTCCATCAACTTTTAATAAATACAATTGGGAGCAATACCTTTACAACATTTGAAAACACCAGTACTCCAGTCTAAAATAACTAGAATAATCAAGATTCACAACGGAGAGACAATATTTAAAAACCTGAAAATTCTTAAGAACCAGCAGAAATGTTTGTTTGAATGTTATAATCACCTATAAATGAATCTACTCACCCTTCTTCTTGAAGATTGACAACAAAGATAGAAAACTTTTACTAATGAAGACCACCATGTCTATCTTGAGATAACTGTCCAGACAGAGAGCATTGTCTTTTATTCAAATGATAAGAGTTAAACTCTTTCACCAAGCAGCATCATGACTAACTCTCCACATCTGCGGCTGCAGACTAACTGATGTCAACTAGCTGTCTCCCGTGAAGGATAATCAGGTCGGACACAATGAGATCTACTGTGTGCTACCAATCCTCCAGCTGCCCTGATCTTTCCCACCCCTCTTCATCTCTCCTCCCCCTTGCCCCGGCTTTTGTCAGCATCCTAGTGATGTCCCCCAACGTGTTGGCTGGTTTCCTCCATTGTGCCACCAACTGAATTTGGGATTCGCCTTGACAAGGCAGCCTGGCTAATCTGCCATCCTTAAAATCTGATTGTAAACATGCCAAATTCAGATTAGGACATCTGCTTTATTATTTGACCCATAGTAATCATCATAAATAGTAAAATGAATAGACTTTTTCATATGCATATAGGCAGGGTCTGTGTCTAGAGTCAAAGACTAAATCTAAAGTGTTGACTAGTATTGGTGTGTTGCATGAACTGAGCAAAGGTAATGGTCCATGGTAATGGTCCAAGGTAATGGTAATTCAGACCTTGTGTTTTTGCAGGTATGATGATGGTTATTTGAACTTTGTTTACCCTGAAAACTGAAATGTCTGATGCTCATTTTCAAAATTCAGAAAAGAGATAAGCAAGAACAACAGATGTCAGAAACCAATTGATTAGTTCAAGTTTAGAGTCACAAAGCTACAACTTGGTATGTTTCGTATACCTCTCCAGGACGCAGTGGTGCTTTGCAATTAAACCATTTACCAAACATCCCATGTCTGCTCTCGCTTCACAGTCACTGGTTTTGGCACTGAATGGAGACTCAAGTGGAGTTGGCTTAGAATTACTTCTGAGATAACTGAGATAGAAAGGTCACTGTTTAGCTTTGAACAGAGATTCACCACATCTCCATGTATGAATCATATCTTAACACTTTAAAATGTTTGAAAGGTGTGCTATTATGTTTCTAAGCATTTATTAGTATTTTTTATTTTTTTTTCATCTTTTCGTCTTTTTTCAGTCTGTCAATTAGATTGCAGTTACTCTACCAACTGCCTGTTGTCCAGTTCCAGAAATCCCATTAATATTTCTCAGGAGAGCCAAAAGACGCCATCTGGCACATGGTGCAAGATGAGGGTTTGATGCATGCCTTTAAACCATTACCAGACCCTTGAGTTTCTTCACACTAAAGCCTTTGTATTCCTAGATGCACAGGAAACAAATGACACGTAGGCCATTTTATGATTTATTTAATTTATTTTAATTTCAGATTTAATTTTTTAGTTGTTAAGGCAAATAATAATTTGTATTTTATACATATTGCATTTTTTTGGCAGAGTTATTTGATTTAATATTTATATTTTATTTATCTTTATCTTTAGTTTTTTGTTTTGTTTTGTTTTTTAATAAAATAAATAGAATGTTTCATAAAGTCCACCAGGTGGTGGTACAGTATTCCTTTATGTCTGGTGCAATGTCCATAAATCTGATTTTCTAATAAACATCTCCCCTAAAGTTTCCAAAACATGGCCAAACATTGTATCCGTTTATTAACTATAGTTTAGAAAATGGTAATAAAATATGATAAGAACTCAGATTTAAACTGTCAGAACAAAATCATCTTGATAATATCAGATAATGGTAATAGAAAAGTATAAAATGGAAAATAATACAGCTGTCAGTTTTATACAATACCAATTCAGTTCAGCTATTAACCAAACAATGCTTAATTTAGTTCAATCTATGGTGTAAAAAGTTCACATTTAAGAAATGTAAGCAATTAAAGAAAACACACTTAAGCAAAAGATGGTCAGTTGAAAGTGTCTGAATATTTTTATTATGCCAATTTTTACTTGTAATCCACTGTATGATGAATTTCTGGGTATGTCAGTTTATTTTTCTATCCTCACTTACATTTATAAAGTATAGAGTCCTGCACCCACTAAAAAATCGCAAAACGATCTCTGGTTTTACTGTATATATCACGCCTGTTTGTTGCAACCCATAGTAACATTTCCAATAGATTTTCTGACTGCACATGGATAAGAGTAACTGTTTAGTTCAGGAGTTTCCCAAAAAAGGCATCACCTTGTTCTCATAACCCAAACTATTCAATTTTTTATACTAAACACTCTCTCAGATGGCTGTTCTCATATAAACCGAAAGTTTTGGCATCTATATGTGTGTTTACAGTATATACAGTAGGTGCACATGCATATTGTATAGCTTGTTGGTCTAAGAACAATAAAAAAATGTGAAACTACTATATCTTTTAAATATTTCTATCCACCACCCACAGAGACTATATGTGCTTATACAGTTACTTAGAAATGTGGGATAATTTTGTCCTGGAGCTTTCAAAGGAGGGCGTACTCTTTAACATCTGACTTAATCTGGGATAAACACCAATAGAAGGTTAATGTACCTTGCAGCTGTTTTAGCTTCTATTTTCTACATTTTTCCATAACTGCTTTTGTGTTTAATCACAGGTAATTTTCAACCAAACAATGCACGTTAACCATGAGAAATCTTCCATAAAAGTTGTGTAAATGTCTAGAAATTAGCATTCTTTGTTACTATTATGCACCCACAGAATTACAGTGCATCAATTGTTGACTTATATTTATTTAATTTTACACTATAGTTGGTTAGGCGTGACAAACAAGTCTTGCCCCAGATATCAAAATCAAATCTCCCATTTTGACAATGGCTTGCTTTCATAAAACTCCCTCTGTGTTGTTTGCAAGGAATCTGACCAAACAAGATGAAACTGAAGTGCTAGGGCGTCTTCTCGATGTCTCAGGAGATGATGAGGCGTTTTTCCTCGGCTACGCTCCCCTCCCCTCCTGATCATCTGGTTAATTTTAGAGCGTCCTGCAGTGCACCACCTCAAGTCATTAGTCCCAGGAAGCCAAAGACAAGTTTATTTTCTTCACTGTGATAGAGTTCTGCATCTATAAGTGTTTACAAGTCCCTTGAAGCATTCATAAATCTTCTGTACAAAAAAACAACACTATGTGAAGTAATCCTTTCCCCCTGCCTGAAAGCTTCATCAATACTTACTAATAATAGCATGAGGGGTTGAGGAGCATGCAGGGTTTATTCTGCAGGCATTACAATGTTTTAAGATGCCTCTTATTTTATCAGACACACAGTCTCCCCAGTAGATTTACAATAGCCACAGAAGTTAGTAGACAATTAAAGCATGCTTTAAACATTTGAATATGTCACTGCCAATAAATAGCAAAATTCAAGTAACAAGAACGATTTGGGATCTGAGGGTGTTTTGGGGGCCTAAAAAGATTGAGAAGCCATGATTTTTAAAAAAATGGCCATCCAAGACTCTAATATGCACACTGATGCATGGGTTGTTTGAGAGTGTAGTGGCAAATAAATATGTTTATATATTCATAATAATAAATGGAATATTTGATTTCAGTAAAATTATTTAGTGTATATTGCTCATTCTAAACATTTTCGTAATGCAGATGTCTACAAAAGAAAATGGAGCTCCTCCTCCAGACTATAGTCATATTGCATGATGAATGTTAAAAATAAAGAGATTTACAGTGAAATATATAGTGATTTGTATCCTGCATTCCATTTGGTTTGTACTCTATCATCATTACAGAGATCACAAAGTCACGTGGTGCTAACAAGCAGCTGCATGCCACTAATATAGGAAAAACAGCAGCTTTACTGTTATGGTGGTCCTGACGTTTTAACAGTTGTAGGCTTCTAAGGGCATTTCTAATAAGGGAGAGCACTTAACTTAGTTTCTTAATCTATCTGTACATTTCACTGTAGTTTCCAGCTGAAATAAACACTCGCGGCAGTAACACCAACAGATATTGTTCCTTTTCACACAAATCTTAAATCCATTCATTAGATTATTAATAAAGCTTCGTTTTCAAATAGTTCCTGGCACGTTAGAACTTCAAAACACTTTTACCAAAATGCACAATTTGTAAACTAACATGTTTTAATGATTGCATCACAACATATATGGCTTTTCTGAGTAAACTTGCTTGCAAGCCCACCTGGTACTTGCGATATAGAGTGCTCAGGTACATATGGGTTATCACAACTTGATCAAAATGTTTAAAGAGCTTTTGTTAGCACTATTACTTAGGTATAGGGTCAGGATTAGTGATGGTGGGACTTTAATTTCAAACACTGTAGAGCTTTAACCTTTTACCAGGAAGCAATGTGACCATTTTGAAGAAATATCCCCACAGGCTGAATTCATTAATAAACAAGAAGATGGATTCATTTACTTGACTTAATAATATAATCTTGTAACTATTATTTTGAAACAGATACTTCTATCTCTGTGAGTACAGTGGTATAAGTGTAGAGGTGACATTAGGCCATGCAAATAAAAGCATCTATTGTTTCTATTTAAGCAAGGCCTGTGTTTATGTGAGTGTGTATTTTGCTCATGCACGTGTTATTTATATCCATTTGATCTCAATCTAGCCACTGCTCTGTCCTTTTATGAGGTTGTTCTTAAATGGAAATTAAATGCCCGATTAAAATACAATTACAATTTTGTGGTATTTAGTTCATGCTAAGCTTAGAATCTATCTATACACTAATGCAATATATTTACATGCTTTGTAATCGACCCATAAACGTGGCTCACTTATGTCCTTATTTTTATCCATCTCACTTTTTTTTTTAACTAAGCATGGTTTTAATGTTTGCTTATTAAGACTGCTTTTTCCAGAGTTGGGAGACTATTTGTTTTTAGTGTTTGTTAGCAGAGTATGACCCTGAGCCAAGTCTTTCTCTCTCTCTTTATCACATCTGATCATTCATTAGTGACAACATCTCCAGGCAACAAGCCATTTTGACCAAAACAATGTCAATTACACTGTCACGACAAATCCAGCGCATGATCTGCCCAGATCATTGTGTGGGTTTCACACAATATATTTTCATTCAATCTGAACTTCAGAAAACATTCTCATAACATGATTTTTATGAAGTGATTTCAATATCCCTGCTAGGGATTTAATCTAGGATCTAGGAGTTGGGAATGCTGTGGCAGTGCAGCCTGTGGTCAAAACTTCAATGCGTTTCTAAGAAAGGCAGAGAAGGGAACATAGAATGTAACTAAAAACAAGTAAATATTATAGTGAATATCCGTCCACTGTGGTTAAATCAAACACATGCCGGATACGAAAATTCTGAAAGGGATTTGAGTTCAGTGGTATTTTTATTCTTTAACACCACAGAAGGCTGTTGTGGACAGCGAGGAAAGCCATCCAAGTCTGAATGCTCAAGCTCTGTGAGCTATATATTCCCATAAACTTTCTAACATAGTCTGCGTGCCCTCTGATTTTCAGTGCATTTAAATGCTTTGTTGCTTTTATTATGGCCTGAAATTTATAAGTTGCATTGTTATTTTTGTCCAAAAAAAAATGTAATAGCTTATAATTAAACCCAGTCTTGTGAAAGTATATCGTCATTAGATCCATGCACATTACATATTCTGAAAAGCCACATTCTTCACATACAGAAAAACAGGATGCATGACTTCTGCATGGCACTGTGGGGAAATATGATTCTTTCCATGATGCAATGTTTGGGTTAATTAAATTGAGTTAAAAGCATGGTAAGCTAGAGAATGACTGTTTCTCCAAACCAGTCTGGTTTCTGCCCATGGGAGTGTTTTGCAACAACAAAAAATATTCATTGCTAACAGCATTGCTAATTGCTAATGGCTAAAACACAATTATTTTATTGACTGTCACTAAAACTGTAGGGCTTTTATAATCATTTATTCCTTCCTCTCTGAGAAAAGCCGTTAGATGAAGGGAGCTGAACAAGCCTTATAACCATCATTAACCTTTGACCCCAATGACTATAACAGACCAACTTGTCACATCATTCTGAAAGTAGATTTTAAAATGAAGGTATGAGTTGTTTAAGATATATTGTATTTTGGATTTATTGAATATTGTATGTATATTGAAATATTGAGTATTACTGAAAGTAATCATTTCAGAATCTTTTTCCGATTTTTTTTGTTAAATGTTAATTGCTAATAAATGAAAATGTGTTATAGTTTTAATTTAATGCATTGTTTTATGTCTTAAGTGGGACTAGTAAATATTTTTTTTTTTTTATTAGAAATGTGTAATTCTAAAGTTGCAGTTTATTACATTTTAAATACACTCACCTAAAGGATTATTAGGAACACCATACTAATACGGTGTTTGACCCCCTTTCTCCTCTAGAACTGCCTTAATTCTATGTGGAATTGATTCAACAAGGTGCTGAAAGCATTCTTTAGAAATGTTGGCCCATATTGATAGGATAGCATCTTGCAGTTGATGGAGATTTGTGGGATGCACATCCAGGGCACGAAGCTCCCGTTCCACCACATCCCAAAGATGCTCTATTGGGTTGAGATCTGGTCACTGTGGGGGCCATTTTAGTACAGTTAACTCATTGTCATGTTCAAGAAACCAATTTGAAATGATTTAGGCTTTGTGACATGGTGCATTATCCTCAGAGGATGGGTACATGGTGGTCATAAAGGAATGTTCATGGTTAGAAACAATGCTCAGGTAGCTCGTGGCATTTAAACGATGCCCAATTGGCACTAAAGGGCCTAAAGTGTGCCAAGAAAACATTCCCCACACCATTACAACCCCACCACCAGCCTGCACAGAGGTAACAAGGCATGATGGATCCATGTTCTCATTCTGTTTACGCCAAACTCTACCATTTGAATGTCTCAACAGAAATTGAGACTCAACAGACCAGGCTACATTTTTACAGTCTTCAACTGTCCAATTTTGGTGAGCTTGTGGGAATTGTAGCCTCTTTTTCCTATTTGTAGTGGAGATGAGTGGTACCCGGTGGGGTCTTCTGCTGTTGTAGCGCATCCGCCTCAAGGTTGTGCGTGTTGTGGCTTTACAAATGCTTTGCTGCATACCTCAGTTGTAACAAGTGGTTATTTCAGTCAAAGTTGCTCTTCTATCAGCTTGAATCAGTCGGCCTATTCTCCTCTGACCTCTAGCATCAACAAATCCTTCTCGCCCACAGGACTGCCACATACTGAATGTGCACAAGTGTATTAGTGTTGAAAAACATTATCATGAAAGGGTACTCCTGCACATTCGATAAAATAAAGCACACCTCTAAGTTTGATTTTTGTTTTTTAGTTTGATAAGTAATGCACAGCTTCCATTAACACACTACTGTATATGAGATATCAATCATGTGTTAAAGTTTAAAGGGATAGTTCACACCCCAATAAATGAACATTGCTGTTGTTCTGTAGAAGCAAGAAATACATACAGAAGTTTTGTTTTTTTTTCCTACAAAAAATATGATACATAATCATAGTGATAGTTTGCTTTAGTGTCATCATGAACTCGAGCAGACCCACCGCAGGCAGAACAGCTCAGTTAGGAGCTTTAGAGACACTGATGGGTGCGTCATTACTGCTTTCAGTCCATTAAAGGTCTGTGAGTGCAGGAACCAACATGCTTCAACCAGATGTGCAACAGCAACCCAGTAACCCTGTGTCTTCCTTCTGATATCTGCCATTTCTCACAGTTCCCATCCACTTGAAACATGAGGTTATGATTTTGCTTATGGCTGTTCAGTAACACTTGCTTTTTGGTAAATTCTCACTATTAACTAGTTGCACATTAACATGCATATTACTATATTTATCCGTTATTATTTATTTATTATTATATATATTACTACATTTGCTGTTTATTTGTACTTCTAAAACCACATATTAGTGCCTTATTCTGTATGACCATATTTTAGATACCTTAATCCTAAACCTTACTACCTTTACTAAATATTAATAAGCAGCAAATTAGGTTCATTGAGGTAAAAAATCATTAAAAGTAAAAAAATCATAAGTTTAATGAAACCAAATTGTTTTTGTTGTTGTTTTTTTTTAGAAATTACAATGCCCGTGTCCCTTCAAACTATTAAGTTTAATCAAATGAAACATCCAGTCAAAAAAAATTTGACCATTAAAACTGAATAATATATATTTTAAAGTATTAGGAAAATCAAAAACAGTCAGGAATGGGAAAACTATGTAGCTGATTGTAACTATTTTTTTTTCTCATTGCACTGATGTGGGGTTGATATGGAGGGTGTTTGCTACATTAGGTCATTAAATACACTGAAAATGTTATCAGCATTCCATCTGTCAGTTATCATCTTTTCCTAAAACAAGGCAAACCCTTTTCAATACGACTACACAAAGACACTTTCACATGGTTTTAAGATGTTGAAATGACTACAAACAATAGCAATGGTGGCTTGTTATCAACTGACACTGTCAGACACGGACCCAGTTTTCCCTCTCAGTTGCTACCAACCTAAATTTGTCACTAGAAGCAGAAGCTGTAAATTTGAGTTGCTCATGTCTTGAGCCATCTAATTTGTTAGACAAGATGACAGGCAAAGATGCCACCTGAATTACTGCTGTGACACAAACACGACTGACTATAAGAGAAGAATAGCTTCATCAGCATTTAAGTGAATTGAAGGTTCTGTGAAGATCATCACAAACTAAATTACATCAGAAGACCCTTAGTTAATCATTTAGACAAATTGACTTTTGTTAGTGAAATTAGGAAATAATATAGAGCATCTGGAGTCTGTCATAAGCTATATATATTCGGAAAAGACAACATTAGTCCTGTAACTTTACATGAACTCTTTAGTCCTGTACAGAGCTGTCAAATAATTTTTTTCTTAAGCAAAATTTGATTTAAGAGCAGTTACAAATTAAAAACCGTGTGTGTACTTTAGTAAGCGAATAACACAAAGAACAGTTTTAAATTAAATAAAATGTAAAAAAAAAAGGTTCTGCAATGTCTGTAATCTGCTTTACTTGCCTTTTGTAATCGTTTACAACCATAGACTGTAAAAATAATGGACGTAGTGTCCGTGACGTCACTCGTAGGTTTCTGAAGAGCGTTTTTGAAGCCTAAAGTGGGCGGAGCCGGCC
>JAUCNO010000353.1:12011294-12032642 GCA_032353835.1 Enteromius viviparus
TTTCGTCAAAAACATTAATTTCTTTTCGACTGAAGAAAGAAAGACATGGACATCTTGGATGACATGGTGGTAAGTAATCTATCCTCAAAAGTTTTTTTGAAAGTGAACTTCTCCTTTAATAACATTTTGTTGGCAGAAGAATAATATAATTATTATTTATATATATAATAATTTAATACAATTTTATTAATATCAGTATAAAAAGCCATAGCACAAAAACAGCAGATTAAGTCTGCTCTCAGGATGAAGCTGCGGTGTGCGATAACCATTGCTCTTTCTTACACAGAGTAAATGCTAATTCAGAAGTCTTTACACTGACGTTCACAGGTAAGCATGAAAAGTGCAGACTTCAGCACAGTGACCTACTTCATTAAGAGAACTTGCATTAAAGCACTAGCAAGGCTGATGACATAGTGTCTTAGCATCAAGTGAAAAGCAAATTAGTGTTGCTTGACAAAGATAAAGTTGAGTGACAATCTATAGGCTATTACAGGACTCCTAAAACAGTACTGTGCATTTTACATTTGGATTTACTGAGCAATACTAATTAAGTATAGTTCACCCAAAAATGAAATATTATACCAAACTTGACTTTTGGTATCCTCTGGATTTTCTTCTCCATATAATAAAAGTCAGGGCTGACTTTACTAAATGGGCAAACACATGTGGACCATTTTTCATCATGGATTTTTGTGTTCTGCAGAAAAAGAAGTCATACAGCTTTGGAAAAATAAAAGGGCAATAGCATAAATGATGAAAGAATCCTCATTTTTGAGTGAACTACCCCTTTAAAGGCACATCCCATAAAGAACTCAACATTGTGACCATCTCAGAACATCCTGGAAGCATTAACAGGTGATGTCCTTAACACCAGAGAAGACATTCTGGAAACATAAAGTTTTAAAATAAAATATGGTCCCCTAAATGTTCTGAGAACATCCTCAAAGCTCTGCTAAGGTCCCACAAATAACATTCCCTAACCCTTTAAAGAACTCAACATCATGACCTTCTCAGAATGTCCTGGGAACGTTACCATGTGCGTGTGGGGATGTTCTAAGAACGTTCTGGGAATGTAACATTTCAAGTGGGCATTCCAGCTGTTTCAACTTTTGATACCCCAGCTACCATTTGTGTTATTTGTTAGTCTAGACCAGGGGTAGGCAACGTCGGTCCTGAAGTGCCAATGTCCTGCAAAGTTTCACTCCAACCCTAATCAAACACACCTGAACAAGCTAATCAAGGTCTTCAAGGCTACAGGCCTTGGTTCTTTTCAGGGTTGGAGCTAAACTCTGCAATACATTGGCACTCCAGGACCAACGTTGCCTACCCCTGGTCTAGACTCTAGTGTGTACAACATGGTTTTGGTGCTGTCTCCTTGCCTCTAATATGCTAAACCAATTTGTCAGTAATGCAGGAAATGTCTGCACCAGACCATATTACATTCATACACAAAGGCTTTATATTTGGCCTTTTCTATTCTGCCTATCTCTACTTTCATGATGTGAAAAAAAAAACTCCAGTCAAAACGTTTCTAAATTACTTGAAATGACTATATGAGTTTGTAAAACAGGTTAATATTGACAGGGATGCTTGAAACAACAAGCAGGATCTTTTGGTTGCAGCTCAAGATATAATAAAGACAACTCTCCTCCCAGAGGAACCCTGGCCAGTCTGAGAACAAATCCCATCCTAAGGTCACTGGTGTAGGGGGATTAACTGGAGTGTGTTCTAGAATCCTATTAAAATAAACATTAAAACTGTTAGCAAGTTCTATTTTGGGTGTCAAAAAGAATTTCCCTCCGCTGACACAGATTATGGTGCTGTTCTGTAGCTCTCTTTGGCACTGTGTTTGATTGAAGCACTTTTAACTGAAACTTCAAAGGGGGAAGGATGCGCACGAGCCTACACCAGCCACAGAACTCAAAGGGATTAGTCAAATGCTGCTCGTGGGATAATGAAAAATGGAATATCTTGCCCACCGCAGCCTGTTGCTATGGAATTATTATTTACTCCATCCAACCTCAGAGGTGAGTCCTAGAACGCAGCTTCTCAGGGCTTTGTCTTAAACAGGTGAAAAGTTTGAATACTAAATAGTGTAAATCTCCATGTTTTTTAGGACCCCAATGTACGAAGTTCATGTTCAGGTCAACATAAAAATGTTCTAAATGTGTGAAACAGGATGACTTTGCTATTCACACAGACATAAATATGCAAGACACAGAAAATCACAAAGTCTCGAGGCATATTTTTTTTAAAGCAGAACCGAATGCAAAAAATGCATTCTTAACAGGTCCTTGCACTTCCTTCAAGTCTTGTCAGAATTATTGTGTTTACAAGATGCAATGGTGAAATATGCAATAATACACACACACACACACACACTTTTTTTGTGTTTTTTTTTAAAGAAGACTCACCGTGCATGCTCACCCAATTTAAAAGAACTGTTATCTTTTTGAATATATTTTAAAACGTAATTTATTACCATGATGCAAAAGCTGAGTTTTCAGCATCATTATTTCAGTCTTCAGTGTCACGTCATTCTAATACGCTGATTTGATGCTGAATAAACATTCTGAGTTATTGATCTTTTCTTAGGATTATTTGATGAATAGAAAGTTCAAAAGGAACAGCATTTGAAACAGCCATTGACTTACATAGCATGAGCAAAAATAATAGATTATGCAAGTCAATGACCACCAGCAAGTGTTTGGTTACCAACATTGTTCAAAATACCTTGTTTTGTGCTCAACAGAAAAAATAAACTATGGTTTTGAAATTCAGAAATTCAGTTTCAGAACAACTTTATAGTGAGTAAATGATAAGAGAATTTTCATTTTGGGCTGAACTTTCCAATGCATTTAATAGAATGCAATTC
This sequence comes from Enteromius viviparus, assembly GCA_032353835.1. Lineage (NCBI taxonomy): Eukaryota > Metazoa > Chordata > Actinopteri > Cypriniformes > Cyprinidae > Enteromius > Enteromius viviparus. Next base: position 12,014,170 of record JAUCNO010000353.1, read on the forward strand.
AAGATATATGAATAAATGGGCCGCTTAGTTATGCTGCAAGCTTTAATACCTTAGCAATTTTCTATATTTTTTAATATTTTGTCTTACCTAGTTCAAATGTAACTTAGAGATAAAAGTCAAGCAATTTACTGCGTAATGCCTGTGAGTATTGTTTTACTTCCTAAGACAAAGCAATCCTAATGTGAGCTGATACATCTACATGGGAACCATCAACTGTGGATCTTAATAACTCACTCTGAGTGATAATCAATTTTATGCCCCATTACCCACCATGCTTTGATGCCATCCCACAGTGCATTTGGCACTCTAGGATCACTGCTACTTGACATTTAGTGAGAATTTCTCACAGTGTTTACAGACATTTATCAAACTATACTATAACCATACTGTATATCTATTACATATTTTTGAGTTTTTATGCACTATAAGCTTTCATTTAAACTGTTAGTGTCTATTTACTGCTATAAATTCAAGGCAGCATGCTTGTAGTTTTCAGGAATAACTTTGCATCTCATGACTCATTCTGCATACTATTGCATGCTATTTCAGTATGACACAAACTCTTTTTGAACTTGTTTTGACTTCTAAAACAAGATTAAAATGAGGTTGTATGGAAAATCCCATACTGGGTCCTGATGAGCATTTCGTTTGGACCACACACACACACACACAGGGTTTCTGCTGACAGCACTTCCAGAGTAAGAGGATTTCCCACAAAACAAAAGCACACTCGCTCTTTCTTCTTCAAACAATTTCTCACCCTCTTCAGCATGAATAATTCTTCAAAGTCATATTAAAATTTTCTCTATTAGTGTTCAACATATAAATGGCTTATGATGCGTTGAATAAAATTAAAAACGAAAAGTTATTTTATATATTGGTCAATTCAAAAATGATGGTTTCAAGTTCAATCTTGTCTGTTCAGTTCTTCTAAAAGCAAACACTCCGTAAAAAAGGAAAAATAAATGTTTGATTATAAATGATGTGTTTAAAGTGTGTTTCGCTTTAGGTATAAAATTCTACTTTCATAATTTAGTTTACAGTCAAATTAAGTTGTAATAAGCCAATAAATGATATGCTTAAATAAAAAGCCTACATCTAAAAGAGATATATGAATATATGGTAACCAAACATTTGCTGTAGCCACTGACTTCACTAACTATATAGTTATATTCTATTAAATATAAGGAAATATAATACAATATTTGAATGACTTGTTTGCATGTTTTTGTCTTCTGGGGAAAAATATTTTCAATTAATAACACATCAAACTGAACCAAACCATGCCAGCAAATATACTGCAATTTTGTGTAATTAAAAAGTTATAAAAATGGTACATCCAATAGTTAATTAATTAATTAATTAATTAAAAACCTTTGTAAGCAAGTAAATAAATAAATAAAAAATGTAAGAACTAAAATAAAAATAAAAAATTGGTTGTGAACAGTCAATAAATATTGTACTCTATTACATTGCTGCAAGAACGTTTTGTCTTTAACTCTGAGTGAACCTTTGCAGAATGTCCTGTTGTATGTCAATATGACACAATGATGCATGCAACTAGTTGAACAGCCACAATAGATACATATTATATGTTGAGCAAACTATTGCAATGAGTGTTATCTTCTCTAAAAAACACGTTCCACAGTAGCAGCACTTACAGGTGTATTACCACAAGAAAATGATATTCAGTTCCAGCTTCCCGCAGCAGCGTGTTGACCCTCCCCCAGTCCCACTTGAACCACGGCCTGGTTGACTGGGATGAGCGATCTGTCAGAGTTATATGTCAAGTGTTAATCATCATTCACGTGACCACGGAGAGTGATCTAACGTATTGGATTTCTTATCGTGAGCCCAGATTCCCCAGTGCATGACTTGACTCCTGCAGCTCAGGCACTGATGGGATGAGGAGAACTCATTCTCCATAATCCAACCTCCATCTATCAATCTCTAACAACACTAATGGCTCACGGACCTTGAGAGTCTTCGGTTGAATAGTTTGCTGCGCACAAGATGGAGCTCAGTGACAAGAACACTTATTTTGCTGTAAATATTTAAAGCACTGGACACACATACACAGCACTGCCGCCCCTCTGTTGTGTGTTCTGCCCAGTCACGCGAGAGGAGAGAGACTGGTATGCTGGAATGCATTCAGATTCAGCTCTTCTGAATAAACGGCTCGATGAATGAGCAAAGCTATGCATAAAGACAATCCAAGGAAGAGTGAGTAACAGGCACTCATAGCATTCAAACCTTTGTTACAGAGTCAGTCCTAGTTTTTACTTTTCTATAGTTTTTGTCTTTTGACAAATATTTCAACTCACTGGTTAACTTTGAGATCGACAAGAGGCAGTAAATAACAGTAAGTTATTTAAAGCAATAAAACTCTGACACCTTTTATTTCTTTTTGCGCAATTACTTGAAGAATATCATATTATGACTTCAAAAGGATAATAATATGCAGGGATATCTGAAAACTGATGCTTTTGAACACTAGCATGTCACATAACCAACATAAATGTGCCAGGGTTCATATACTGAAGCTTTTTTTTTAGCGCCACTCAGTGGACATTTCTCTTTATAACGGTGACGAAACGTGGAGTAAGGTACATTAAAACGGCGTTGCACAAAAAGTGCATATTTTTATGAGCTTGATTTTTACACTATTGCACACTATAACCAATCACACTTGATTCTGCTCAGATAAGTCATCACTGAAACACCAGAGATTTGTAGTTCAGTGCATTTTGTTGAAATAAGTCTCAAAGACTCCCAATGCTAAAATGCCCAACTTTACAGCTTGGTTCAAAAAGTGGTTTTGGTCTATACAACTAATTTTGCCCTTCATGACAATATAACTCATTCGTTTAAATTATATCAAGCCTTAATGAAGGGCGTGGCAACTTGAGTGACAGGTGGATTGCTGCTGCTGTCTCCAGCTAGGTATCCCAGAGTGGATAATATAGTTAGAGTTTAAAAAAACTATTTCCATGCATTTTATGTCATACAGATATGTATTTGTATCTATAAATATTCTATTTAATTCCCTGATGACAGCAAACAGATAACAAAAACCAGGTCAAATATTCAAATCAAACAGATGATGCTGATTTTATGTAAATGATTCATTAAAACATATTTATCTACAGAAACATTTAATCGATTTCAGTGTTGATTAACTTCTAATTTTCACCCAACTACAAATTGCCATCTAAAATGATGTTAAAGCATCAAACCTTGACTAAAATTTAACATCAAAATGATATCAAGTTGCATGCTGGGCTGGTCCTGTATATATATGACAATCTAGTATAATCATGAACACACTGGTTTGCAGCCCAAATATTTTCACACTTTCTTTGTAATAATAATAATAAAGCAAATTTGGCGAGCTGTCTGAGGAGTGAGCTGGGAGAACGGCGAACTCCGAACTCTAGTGGATGGAACCCTAGCGTGGACAAGAGTTTGGAGTTCGGCTCGTTCACCGTCTGCCCCGAAAAGGCGTGAATTTTAAAGGAAACGGTGGAGAAGGGGAAGAGGAGGGATGCACAAAAGCGAGATGCGGGGAAATGAAAGCTGGGAGAATTTATAGTGGAGGGGAGAGATTTGATTGGGCGCAAATAAACGAGGCATGATTAGGTAAACGGGCTGCCAGCCATGTGTGATTACTAGTTCGCAATCCTCTTGAAACAAAGTTATTTGCAAAACTTTTACTTAGGTGAATATGTTTTCATTAAAACTTAGTTTATTACCATAATGCACAATATCTTTTTATCTTTCTTGTTGTCTTTATTATCTTTGACATAATCAAAGAAGAAAAAATTATCTGTTAATATAAACATTTTCTTAAACTGACAGAAAGTTTATGGCAAACAAAATAGCTTCAAAGAATTTTCATAACATGTTGATAAAGGAGACGTCTTAGTATTTGGACATAATACGCCCTGCATGCACTAATGACATTACTGCTAATAGGGTAATTTCCTCTTTCCATTTTCTCTACAGAGATATTTTGATGTAGGAGTCTTTTGCGTCACATGAAAAGTGAGGTGCCTTACGAAGCAAGTCAGATTGGTGAAATGTTCCACTTTAGAACAGGCATCTTGTTTTTCTCAACCGAGACAAACATGAAAGGGATGTTTTTGACAGGAGATTTGATCTTTTTTCTGACATACCTTTTGATTTCATTTTTGTGCAGGGACTTAGCGCTGACATTCCCCTGTGATTTTAAATGACAGAGAATTTACTGTCTCAAAGACATTCGAACAACCAAAGCCTTAAGTCACAGAAGTGTGCTGATACTGATGAACATTAGGACCAAACCTTCAGTCAAAGAAAACCTCTGTTGTGTGTTCTGGAAAATGAGAGGTTGCACAAAACAGAAAGTCTGAAGTCTTAATAACAGAGCCGTGATTTCAGGGAATTTGTGGAAAACAAGCCGTAAATGATAGACTTACAACGAGTTTACAGCATTTTCCATTTCACTCCCAAACCTTCCCTAGCCACTGAAACAACTCACTGGAACACAGGAAGAAACACCTGGATCTCTTCCCCTCCCAGACTGACAAAAGCACAACATCTCTCAGGATTCCTATGATCACAGAAAGTCTTTTTTTGTCAATTTATGATGCAGGTACTACTGTAGTTTTTTTTTTTTTTTTGCTCTTCCAGTTTGGTGAACAGTGTTATTTTAACTAATATAAATTATTTTTATTATCCCACATTTTTACGTTTTTAGCTAAAAAGTTTAGGTTTTATATATTTTTTATATTTTTAATATTTATTAATTTGATGTATTCATTTTTTTATTTTGTTGTTTTAATAATAACTCTAGAATCACAAAAGTATAAGGGAATACTTTATATAATACGATATCATAAGTATTTTATATCTCATATATAGTAATCATTCAATGCCATGGTACATATCAAAGTGCTTTGCTATTACCACTTGATACCATAGTAGCATAACAGTACTGTTTTTGGTCCATATCTGATTAGTAATCGATCAATAAGGGTTTTTCTTTAATCCCTCAATACTAAATTTGTTATATACACAGTATATATATACTGAAATAAATTTAGTATAGACAAAGTGTCTATACATTTCCCATTAAATAAGCATACTTATCAAATGCAATCTAAACAAATAAAGCACTGTCACATAACTTCTAATGAGTCCGATCTAAGCTGTGCAATAACAAACTCTTCATGAATCGCAAAATGCACCATTTCCCGTCTTTTCCTACCTGTTTTGAATTTATCCACATGTCTGAACTGCCAGATGGACTTTACTCTGCTAGTTCGGTGACTGCTGGTAAGGTTAGCTTGGGTTTTCTTCTTGCTGTTGGAGTTCCCCATGGTACTGATCTCAGTCCCCACCAGCTCCAGGCTCCCCAAACCTACCGGACTGCCACATATGGACCCTTTGCTTCCCCTATCTTTCCTCCTCCTCCTCCCAGTGCCTGTATATTCCTGTTCCCGCTCAGAGCTCCAGCTGCCGCAGCAGGGACAGAGATGTCCCGCTCTCTGCTGTGCGTGTGTGTGTGTGAGAGACCCTCCCTCTTCGCCTCTGTTGTTCAGACCACACCGCTCTCAGCGATGATCAGTCACAGCTCACTCCAGCCACTTGGAATGTGAGGAAGGAGGGATATGTGCTTATTCAGCCCCTCTTGCTTGTATACTCACACAAACACACACTAAGCACTAACACTATAGTAAAGGATGCAGTTGAAATATAACTCTGTCTGTTTTATAGATCTCGCCTTAGGCAGTTCATACCTCTGTTTGCACGGATGCCTGCTTTTATTTCCTTTGCCTTTATCCACTAAATCCCAGTGACTCCATCCACAGAGTGTTTTTCTAAACCTTAGGTGGGTGAATCTTATGGAAGCTGTTAAGAATGGTCCAAAAAATACAAAACAGGCAAAATAGGAGTGCTACATTTTTGTAGTTGATGTTTGTTCATTTATTTATATATTTAAGGAGGCATGTTTCTGCCATGGAATAAATTAATAAAAAAGGTAATTGTGATATGGTATGTCACAAGTTAGACTTGTTTCTTGCAATTATGAGTTTATATCTCACAATTCTGACTTTTTGTTAATTACATGACACACATTCTTAGAAAAAAAGTCCAAATTGTGATATAACCGTCAAGATACATATACAGTGCACATTACTCATATTGGCACCCTTGGTAAATCTGAGCAAAGGTGGCTGTGGAAAAAAAAATATCAATGTGCATTGTTTAATAAATAAATGTTTTTCTCCAATGAATGTTTTTTTCCAATCGGCTACAACTACTGGCACCCCTGGTAAAATATCTCTGTAGTATATTCCCATTGATTTTCCCATATTTTTTTTAGTATATCAAGGAGACTATGAGCATAAAATTGTCCAGCTAAGACGTCCTGGTCCAAAGGATTATAAATATAAAGAAAACAAAGGCCAAATTTAATTAATCATTCATCACAAAGAGTAAAACCAAACAATAAAGTTCTGACGCAAAGAGCAAGATTGTTGAGATTCACAAAATGGAAAGTTGCTGTAAGATAAAAAATCCACATCCAAAGGCTCTCCAAGGATCTTAGCTGGAGAATTGTAGAGATTAGTTGAGTCTCGGGGTCAGAAATCCTAAAAAAAATAAAAAATCAAACAGCCCCTACATCATCACATATTGAAGAACAATACTCCTAGCTCATTCAAAAACAGATCCAACATATTTAGTTAACACTGGCTCTACGATAAAGAAACAAAAAAAGAGATTTTTGGCATCAAAAAAAAAATGAGATTCCCTAAAAATTTAATTTAATATTTAATTTGTGTACATATATATATATCATAAAAATACAAATGCAATTCTCTAAAATTAAAAATGAAATATATTTTGTGTATATATTTAAAACTTTTTGTTTTGATTTTGGAGTAAAAACATGACCAGAAGACACCCTCCAAAATATTTCCCTGGTTCAGTATTAAAATGTCATGACTTAAAGATCTTATATTCAACATATGTGGAAACGCACAGATGATATCTCTTGATACATTACTGCTGTAGGCATGTAATTTAAATCTACACCAGAAAAAACAACAACTTATTATTCCACTGCTGCACTGTGCAAGCCTCAAACCTCATCTCATCTCAACCACGGACATGCCAAGAACCCTGCATATTTTATCCATTATTCTTTCTTCCACCAGCATCTCTTTCTTTGTCCTATTTCTGGTGCAGTCCTCTTGTGTCTCACTCTTCTTGTATTTCCAACTTTCTCTCCCCCCAGCTTACTGTCTTTCATTCTGTCTTTTACTGTTTCTCTCCATCAGGTAACCTAATATTCAGTTGACTCTGATCTATACCAAGAAGTGCAGCAGGACATAATAGTTTTAACTGTACATTAAAAATAAAATCAAAGCAAATGTGCAATCAACACATTACGAATATGAAATTCATTAAAAATATGGTCTTGAAGGTAGGTTTTTTATATCTGACTAAAACTAACTCTAAAGGTGAAGACAGAGACTCATTTAAAATAAAATATAATAAAATATGAAAGACTTACTATAGATAGCTAAAACTAAAAATTAGCCAAAAAGAGAGAAAACTAATTAAAAAAACAAACTTTATTTGAAACATAAAAAAGTGTAAACTTATTCAGCTGGTTGTCATGGCAACAATTCTCATTTTTTTATGATGTACAAAAATAACCTAAAAAAAGTAAAACTAAAATAAAATGTTAGAAAAACTATACATAATAAAGGCAAAAACACAACAAAACAAATTCAAAAACTTTAAAAAATAAAATGATAACAGAACGTTTTAAAATAATAATAATATATAATAAATAAAGAGTAATATAATACTACGATACTAAAATAACATTGTTGGGAATTTATGAACATATAGTATGGAGTTTAAAAATATAGTTTGGTCATGAAAATATTGTTTGTTTTCCATTAAGGAGATGACAGTTAACAATTTTAATGCACACTTAATGCATGATTTGTTCTTTTAATTTATTTAATTTTATGATGTAGCACTTCATGATTTAAATGCAAGATATTTAGCATTTGTGTAACCCAGCTGTAACTCAAACTCAGCCTACCGGCCTGTAGAAGCTTAATTTACACATTGTGTACTGATCTGAAAGAAAAGGAATGCCCAGTGGAGATTTTAGGAGGGGAACACAGTGCCCCAGGAATGTCTTTGACCTTTTCCAGGTACAAGTTGGGCCTCCCCTTCCCTTGTTTCCTCTCCTTCAACCTCATCTCACTGTAATCAAGAGCCCAGGCTTTATAAATACCGAAAGCTTTGCAAATCATTGTTAATCTAAAACAGACAGAAGACACAGGAGGCCCCGGCATAAGCAGATGCAAACATAATGGAATCCTGGGAATTACGTTATCCTCTTGTAACTTGGCAGGGCAAACACTTTATGAATCATGTAACAGAAAAGGATTGTAACAAAAACTATGACGACCATTTCAATCTGCTACCTCATGCCTCATGCACTGCATTTCAAACTGATCCTCTCTTGAAACACTCCTCTTTTAAAACATTATCCATATTACATCATTTGTTATTCACAAACACAGTGAAGCAAGACCACTAGTGCACGTTATCATTCTCCACTAAAACAACCAGTTCTATCAGAAAAGCATGCAAATACCAACCCTTCAACATCACTCTTATGTTCGGCCCTAGACCATAGCTCCAGGTTTAATATCAGGTTTGACAAAGACAAGTACATTATACATCAATTTACAGACACTTAGAAGTAGTCTGAATACCACAAGAAGCTTTCAGAGGGCCTCATCACAGACTAATGGATAATAACCCTTTATAAATCAATGCCGCCCTTATTTGGCTCTGCATTAAGCTCTTTGCACAGACTCACACCACAGTTCTTCAATGTGACTCAGCTCATCTGAATTCTGTTGATTCTTCCTCTCCTGAACCTGCGAATGTGTTCTGGGACACGCTATGCTATTTTAGAGGCTCGTGATATAAAGAGAGGAATTTCACCTGACAGGAATTTAATGCCCTGAAGGTGTAGTGATATTACCGGCTTCCTACCTGCTGCCTGCTTCATTCATCACTGCTTAAGTGACAAAAGTGTGTCAGTTGCTTTTATTTCACACTTCGGTTTTTCGCAAGAAACTTTCTCACAGTATTTCTCACAGCTAAACATTGTTTTGCATACTTAGTTGCTTTATTTATAGAGCTTGGTCAAAACACCAAAAATTACAAAATGAGGCTGTATTAAAACGCATACTGGAACATGCATATTTTCATCTATTAAGAGCAGTTAGTTGCACTTCATTTTATGATACGCATACTTAGAACTTATTGGTATACAAGATAACTTTACTGGGTAGGGTTAGGGCTAGTTTAAGGGTTAGTGCCTTGTTATTACCTAGTTGTTGTAATTACTATAATAAGTAGAGGAACAGAACTGTAAAATAAAGTGCTAACAAATTATACTGTGCAATAAAAATACACATTATATTTCTAAAATAAATGATTTGCTTTAATATTGTCAGTGTACAAAGGCAAGACAACACACACACAAACACAATGTGTGAATATAGGCCTAAATGTTGGATTTTTTTATTTGAATTGTATATATAATTTTCATCTATTTTTATTACAGTTATGCATAATTGTTTTTTTATTGCATAATAAAAGGTTTATTCACTCATAAAATCATGGCATAGACTATGATTAACTATTTGCATCTATTTGATTTAATTTAAATGGTCATATTATCAAAATGTGTTTATTCAAACTGCTTTGATTGACCATATATCTGTTTAATGTGAAAACAATTAAATTAATTTGTTTGATCTTAAATTTAAACCTAAATGAGGGTTTTTTTCCCCCCAAATTTTTTTATTTTTGGAATTATTCATTTGTATAACGTGATTTTCAAAATAAAAAGTATGCTTAAGCAGATATATATATATATATATATATATATATAATTAATATCTTAATATTTAACATGCTATATTTGGCAGTCGTAATTTAAAAAAATAAATAAATAAAATATTTTTTTCTCTACTGAACCACACAGCTCCTCCTTGTGGTCACTAACCCTGGATTAAAACACCCTGCACCAGGAACTGAAAAAAAAAAAATAGTGGTCCAACAGCTACTGTGTGTATCACAGCATCCATAGAATAACATTCTATCCATAGTATTTTTTTCCTACAATAGAAGTTAATAAAGACCGAAAACAGCCTGGTTACAAACTTTCTAAGTATCTTCCTTTGTTTATGGCAGAGCAAAGAAATTCATCCAGTTTTGGAACTGATTGAGGTAAATGATATGATGACAGATTTGACATTTTTGGGTGAACTATTCCTTTAAGTTTACCACCAACATCGTGCAAAACAGCAGCCTGCTCACTGCTGTTTACAGTTAGTCATACAGTTATGACGACACATTACTTTGTTAATTAGCATGGCTTCTGTTGTCAAGGTTAGCTTTCTTTCTCTATCACCTCTAGAAATGTAACAGATTATTAATATTCATCTGTGCATGAGTAAGCAAGCATGAGAGCCATTTCATAAGTGTGTTCGGAGTCCAAACTAAATTTCATTGCATCTTAATTATGAACTTTGGATTAAATGCTGTCAATCCTGATGTTACAGGATGCAGAGTATTACGTAAACATGATGATCAGATTTATGATTCTAACAATGTAAGGAGAACAACATTCATTAAAAACGTATTGTGTTTTGTTGTCTGTCTCTTTAAATGCTGGAGCTGGCTGTGAATGTTTTCTTAATCAGATAGAAAACTCACTCTGAAAGGGATTTCAATGATCATATGACAAAAAGGATCCTGAAGTGAACGCCTCAATCGTGTAAACATAATAATTATGGGAATCTGTGCTTTTTGAAATGTGATTGCTTTTTTTTCATGACACCACAAGACAATTTAACTGCAAATTTGCTAATATTTAAAGATACAACGAATCTCATGGTCTTGAAACAGCCTGTTAATGCTAAGGAGGGAACTGAGCGGTTTGCTGCACACTGTCCTCTAGTGGCTGAAGGTGAAGGCAGCTTGGCAAGCGTTACTGGCTCATGCTTTATTTTATATCAATGACCAGTAACTCAAACCTGCTGTTCTCACTATTCTTAAAAACACAAAACCATACTGCGAACATTTTCTTTAAGTTAACAGTTTTCTCTCGCACAATCTGTAGTTGTTCTGGATTTGCTGGGATATTGCCATCCAGGAACAAGGGATGTAATCCAAGCGGCATCAAGTCAAATTCCATCCACCTGCATTCCTCCAGACACACAGCAAGTTTACTCAGCGCCAGCCTACAATTACAAGCAGAGGGATCTACTTGTCCATTTCTGATTATTGTTTTAACATTGTTTCCTCCATTTTTAATGTTTCAAGACGATTTGTCTTTGCAAATTAAAAAGGAAGGAGAAACTAATCATACGAGCAGCCCAGCCTGAACCTTCAGAGTATATCTATGTGTTCATTGTTCCCTGTCTTCATTCCTAGCATGCCTGCTCACAGTGGCAGAGTTATGAAGAGACTAGAGGAGGCAGAAGAAAATCAAGGTCAAGGTGTGATGATGAGTCATGATCCATTATAGGAAATGAAAAAAAGAGAAAAAATATTGCAGAATTTTATCTCAGGATCAAGCCGGTGGAAGGAGACAAAGTAAAGCACAGGGTGTGAAAAAAGCTAAAAGTGGTGTGCTTCACAACAAAAGCTATTCTTTCCTCATGCCTACAGTGTGACTTTTGTCTCTGAGTGGTGACGCACAGTTTTTCGACATGCTGAAATCCAGCATGGTTAGCGGGTATTTTAACTTTTACAAGTGTATGAACAAATTCCATCATCTGTTTATGAAAGCTTTTGGCTATCAGCCTATTTTATTACATCAACACAGAATCATAACTCTGATTTATTTTATCAACACATGTTATTGTGCACAACTCTTCAATGCTGTATTCAGATGTTGTCTCGGCTATTTAATGTAATTGTACAGCAGTGCAGAATAAAGGCTGTTCATACCAATACAGATGTCCGGCATGAGTATTTACAATACCTAACTTCCTAAAATACAGCAGATAGCAATGCAACTTGTACAGTACCTGCAATGTAGCCTGGTTTCCGTGACTTTAAAGCTCATAGGAGCTTAGTCTGGCCAAGCTACCTTACTACCCACCTTCTGAGAGGTGGGCTTAACCTGCGTCCATCAGATGCCTCTGTATACTACTGGACGAATCTACAACCAATCAGACCACTTATTCCGATGTCGTATGTGTAGAGGTGAAACCTGAAGCCACTGTAACCAACTGTAGCTAGCTTCATTAAAGCTGTAGGAAAATGTCTTTACTTACTTTAATTACTTCTGCTCCTTTTTTAAAGAAAACCTGTCATGAAAATTTCTCAAACCAGCTGCAACAGCAGAGTCGAACGATTGTTGCTGCTCGGTACATGCCATGTTTAAAAGCCGGAATGGTTACCGGTCACAGAACTGCTACGTCGTCGCGTTACACCCGCCTCAGTCGTGCCGATGAGGGGTAGAGGGGTAGGGGGGCTCATTTCTCATTTGTTCTAGACTAACTTTGCTTGAAAAAACGAACGTAGCATCAAAGGAAGTATGGGCGGGCCCAGAAGAAATGACAACTAAGAAAATGACAACTTTTTCAGAGTTTGACACACTAGTAGTTGAATCACTGATGTCACATGGACTATTTTAACGATGTCCTTACTATCTTTCTGGGCCTTGTATGTTTCAGTTGCTTTGCTGTCTATATGAAAAGTCAGAAAGACCCAGGATTTCATCACAAAAAAAATCTTTGTGTTGTGAAGATAAGGTCTTATGGGTTTGGAACAACATGAGGGTGAGTATTTAATGACAGAATTTTTATTTTTGGATGCACTAACCCTTCATCATTAAATTGAATTCACCCAATCCCATACTCATTTAATTATCTTATCAATTAAAGAAAGTAAGTTAGACGAGTTTAGATGACAAAAAGGTGTGTAGGCGGTGACACAATTTTCATTTCTGGCTAAACTATAACTTAAAAGTCAAAGTAATAAAGCTTACAGCCATAATTTAGCAAAATACATTGTAAAAAATGAGATACATCAAGATAAATATGAAAAGCCAAAAATTAAGCAAGTTCCACCCACATGACAGAAGTAACACTTCTTTGTACTGTTATTAATAGATCTTAACAAAGCGATATGGAGGTCATGAGGTCATGGGCCGGCTACCTTGACAACAGGAAATATCTCCACACTGTTATCTGGTTTCACAGCAGAAAAGTGTGGGTGTGTTGGCACCCCTTGCCGAGCTTGTGTGTGTTTGCCGGACAGTAGGGTGTAACCGTCATGGCCCAGACTGAGGTCAGAGAACTTGTTCGTGACCTTGGCAGCTTCTTTTAGACCTCATTCCTGTGATTTCTCTCTGGAGCTCTAAACTGCAATTTCATCCATCAATGCTGCCAGAGTGTCCTTGTTTCATTACAGCAACATCACAGCCAAAATTAAACAGTCCACTTAAAAGGTTCAGCACTCGGATAGTATATTAAAGCTATGTCAAATCTTACTGCAAAGGGATTAGTGACTTTGTTTTATCTCACTTATCTGGACTTTAAAAGAGGTGTGTGAGAAGCGTGCCTTAGTCTCCCTGACAGGTTTGTGGTAATACAAAAAGACTTAATGCTTTCTTATGTAAATGAAGACTGTTTTGAGAGGCTGATGCCTGGTTGTTTTCATGCATAGGTTGGGTGAGAGAGGGCAAGTATTTGTTGGAGCAAGCGGTGAAACGAACATGTCAACAGGTGTATCCATTACTCTGAGTTACATAAGGAAAACCACAAACACTGAGACACATGAGACGACTTATTTGGGACTCGTTGATGAAGCATGCCCAGAAAATGTAAAAGTTTATTTTTAAAGTTAAAAAATTTGAAAAAATGAAAAATCAATGTAAATCCACTATGGTTAAAAAAAGTATGCTTTTATTCAGCAAGGATGCAATAAATTGACCAAAAGTGATGGTAAAGACATTTAATTCTACAAAATATTTCTATTTAAAATCTAATTCAAAGAATCCTAAAAAAAGTGTATTAAGCAAATGATTAAGCATCAGTTAATTTTTAAAATAAAATTAAACAATTAAATAAATGTAACTTAGCAATATTAATGATTACTGTATGTAATGAAATACATAATTCTTTCTGAGCAAGATTTTTTTTTTAAATTACAATGACAATAGTTGTGGAATTGTTACTTTGATATATTAGTTGTAAAATGTGTTGAATGTAGCTGATAATACTATACTCTTATAGTGGAGTAATTGACTCCAAACTAATAAATTATTGATTATTAATGCACACCCGAGTTAGTAATGCAGCACTCCAGAGTATATTCATATTTAATAATATTTCAGTATTCCAGTAACCTAAAATGATTATGTGAGTCAAAATACTTTTTACAAACAGTACAATATGCTGTGGAATCTGTGGAAATCTGCAGTTTTTTGTGGGATTCCATGATTGTTTATTTTGGTAAGGCCTACATATCTTCACAATCTTCTAAGCAACACTAAATTTACTTCCTATGAAAACATGTCATCATATTCCTCTACTCTGCAAGATGCAGTTTTAACCCTAATGTCTATCACAGACTCCCATTCTGACCTCATGTGCTCTCTGCTCAGAGAAGCGCTCAGAACATTCAGTTACTGTCTTTTGTCACTCTGTTCCTTTGTGTTTCTGTGACGTGCGTTGGGATGTATATCAGTGTCTCCAAACGCCATTAAACATTCACATGTTCTTTATTTCAGAGCTATTACAGGAAGCTCATGTTTCATTAAACCCTCCTCTGTTTGACCACAAGCCATCATTCTATGTCGGCATTCGAGATCATCGTTAACAGATGTCAGACTTCAACCCTAAGAATGACCAGTAACATCTGCCTTCTTCTTCTTCTTCACTTTCTTTTTCTTATTTTCACTGCACTTGTCATAAGCGTCCTATGTTTCATCAACTACAGAAACTTTAATGTTTCTATTGTCTTTAGGTTATATGTTATGAAGGTCACGCTATGTCACATTTACTGTGTCTATGTTTTGCATTAGAGGGAATCCCATAAACAGTGATCTCACCCCTCAAAAAGCTTCCGGACCTGATAGAGCCCTCTGGCTGAAGGGAGGGGGGCAGACAGAGGCTGAGCTCAGTCGAACAGGGGTGACGCAAGGAGTTAGTGCTGCACTGTTGAGCCTCTAAGCTCAGAAACGTCCTGAATCAGGATAGCCCAAATTATTAGTTTTTTTCCAAATTATTACACAAGAAGCAGCATGTCCCAATCCTATTTCTGTATATAGACTGGAATATCACAGTTTCTTGTGGGTCGTGTGCCTTCACATAACTATAGCAATGCCCTATAGCATCTACACAAAGCACCCTAGAACCTGCTAAGCAATGTACAAAATGTGCTATTAATCAAGCACAGACATGCACCATATAGGCATTTCTTTTAAAAATTGCAATACTACTATTACTTTAAAATAATATTGTGTTTATCATTGCTTTCTGTTTCTGTATACACTCGTTTCTGTGTTTAAAATCACACAAAGAAATGTATATAAAACATGATAATATAATACTAATTAAAAACACTTAGTTGTATTTGATAAAAATGTACTTCAATACAATTTTACATGTTTTAGTCTATTTTCTTGGAAACAGTTATGGTAATGAAAACATAAAAATGAAAACTTTAATATAATTCCTATTGAAATTTGTATTTTGTGTATTTAAATATATGTGTAATGAGACATGCATATAGTTAACATTTGAATCAAATACTTTCCAGGGGTTTTAGTATGTTAATCATCACATAGAAATACAGTGTACTTCTGTAAAGAATGACAGAATCTCATTAAAATTATATCAAAACTTAAGTTTATTCTATGTTGTTTAATTAATATTGTTTTATCAAAAAATACAGTTAAACTTTTAACATATGAAGTACAACTACAAGTAGACATTTATTAAAATCAAATCAACTTTTTTTCGTTTGGAGACTGTGAAACCAGATAAAAAAGATTATGAGGTAAAGAAAAGGGATGTTATATTACAAAGCATTTCAGAAAAATCATCAGTCATCTTTTAATAACACCCCCTGTGTCTCTTCTCTTAGACCTTTCCACACGTTGGCTTTGTCTCCCTCTTATAAAGACCAGAAAATGCTATAAAGTGTGGCATTTAAGAAGAGAATATGAGACTAGAAGACTCTGAATGACATGTTATTCTCTGTGTATGTGCAGCTAAAATCCCAAGTGCCTGTTAACTCACAGACTTTGGCAACTCAAAGTCTACTTGCTTTTTCAGTCTAACAGAGGGAGTGTGAGACTTGTGGGGGCAGGAGGAGAAAAATCCAGAATCCGAGACTTTTTACATAGTCTTCTGGTTGGACGTCTACATAAAAGTGGTCCAGCAGGTTTTAAAGAGTCAGTGTCCAAGAGGACCTCTGGGGCCGGCTTAGCAACACTTTCCCAAGACCACTTAACAGAAAGGTTGGGGATATAATGCTGAAAGTAGTGTCCAATATTGTTCTTACAATCTTAGGTTCCACACAGAAATGGCAGAGAGCCTCAATCCTCTTGTTGGAGGTCTAGTTACAGCACATCTCTCTCAAACTTTTACTTTATTGCTAAAGCATTTAATAGGGTGGGTGTTATTATAGTGGTTGTAGCATAATTTTTAAGATCTAGCTGGTTGCTATAGTTGTTGCTATGTGATTGCTAGAGCATTGATACACTGTTATCTGGAAGTTCCGTGTGGTTGTTAGAGTGTTTTTAATTGGTGCAAGGATATTCATTAGGTGTAGATGGTTGCTAGGGTGGTGCTACCTTGTGGGTGGTTGCTTGGGTGTTGCTAGGAAGTATGGCTGGTTGCTAGAGTGTTCCCAGATGGTTGTTAATGTTTTGTTAAGGGTGTTAGAATGTTGATAGCTTGTCGTGTGTATTTACTTGAGCACTGATAGGGTCTTGCTAGGAAGATATTGGCAGTTGTTAAGGTGTAGCTATGGTGTTCCCATGAAGATTCGGGTGATAAGGAATCAGATTTTTAATGAATAGCTGTATATTTAAGTGTACAACTGCCAAATATAAATATAGTTAGACAGAAAAAAGATTATGGGAGATGACAACGATGGCACGTATGATTATAACTGAAATCAGAGCACATTAAAATAATTTAATCAAAATCAAAACTGATTATTGGACTGTGCCAAGCTCTGTATTATGTTCTACAATATGTCTAATATAATAATAATAATATGTCTAAAGTTAAAATGTGACAGGAAAGTATAGAAAATAATGCACTTTTTCTTTTTTCGTTTAGTTTCTTAATTGCTGTTTTGAGACAGTGTCGGTCTGCATATTGTCATATTTAGTCATTCCCCTTTATATATTGGCCCTGATTTTATCCACTTTCCTCTGAAATGTATCTATTTTTATATTATTTAGTTTTAAGTTTTAAAAGATATGTTATGGCAATAACATTTTATTACACTGTTTTGAGTGTTTTTTGTTGTTGATTGAGTGGCTTTTGTGAGCTTTTGGGCTGGGATTTGTTCATCTAATCTGGCAAAGCAGAATCTGGATGATACTTTTTATGACAATTCTTATTATAATGGCATTCAAACTGATACGCTAAGAAAACATTCACCCGTGACAACACCACACAATGCCACTGATTTGCTCAGAGATTCATAATAGCATATCAACACTGTTTTGTCTTTGCAGGAGTAAAGCTGAACCCAAAAACAAGTGTGAAGCAAAAAGAAACAACAAGAAAGCAGATAAGCCATTCCAGAAAAGACATGTCCTTGTGATTGTAGCCTAATCCTGCTTGAATAAGTGATGTCCCAGCGATAACCGTTCAAATAAAGCAAGAAGGAAATTCCATGTTCAAGGTTTCGGACAGACTGGCACCAGAGAATGTGACTAAAACCAAAGTCTATGGTATTTCAAAACCTTTCAAAATCAGGCATCTTTGACTAGCATAAAGCTTCAAAAACAAAACCAGGTATTATGCAACACTGCTTTTGCTTACCTTTAGAGTCACCACTGGCATGAATCTGTTTGGCTGTAGTGCTCTCTCCAGACCGTCCACATGGACCTCCTGACCTGCTATGCCCATTACTGAGACTCCTTTTGCGTTTACTGCCCTTAAACCAGCTGAAAGCCCGGCCTAAGGATGAACCCCGTTTCTTCTTATTGGCCTGCTGCAAGGCCAATATCTCGGTAATGTCTTTGGGCACCAAATCCCCCGCAGAGCTGGTCCTGGACATCCTGAGGCCAATGACCAATGATCTCTGAATGCTCTCCTATTCCACTCAAAACACCTGCCACAACATCAAGACAAAGAAGAACATTAACATTTACATTCCTGAAATAAACGTAATATATA
>JAUCNO010000353.1:12036111-12057514 GCA_032353835.1 Enteromius viviparus
CACAGAGTGGGTCGGTGTGTATACACTGTAGTGCTGGTAAGGATTGCATACAACTTCATGTCTTAAATGGGCGAACTGACCCTTTAAGATGCATGACTTAACCAAGGTGCATATACATTTTATATTTCTTCTGTGTTGCCAAAACACTCACCTCTGTCTTTATTTTATTAAGAAAGCTTTGGCTCATTATATTTTATATATTGCACAAGGTGTTTAATTGAAGGGCACTTCCACACGTCCATTAACAAAGTGTCCATGCTTCAAGGAAGTAAGTATGCTTCAAGGAAGTACAATTTTTCTTTATTCATTCACCACAGTGGTGAATGCTGACAATTCATTGTAAAGAGAGATGGGACTGGAGACTTCAGAGAACAGAATTTCATAAAATGTTTAAAAAATGTTTCATAAAAAATCTTTAACAGTAAATATGTTCAAAGCAAGCATTGTTCAGTAGAAACTGATTATGTGTAATCTGAATTACATGATACTTATTATTCACCCTATATATATATATTTATATATATACTGTATATATACAGTGGGTACGGAAAGTATTCAGATCCTTTTAAATGTTGAACTCTTTGTGATATTGCAGCCATTTGCTAAAATCATTTAAGTTAATTTTTGCAAATTTATTAAAAAAAAAATCTGAAATATCACATTTTGCTGTAATTTAACTCAGGTGCTGTCGATTTATCTAATCGTACTTAAGATGCTTCTACACCTTCATTTGAGTCCAGCTGTGTATGATTATATGATTAGGAAAGCCACACACTTGTCTATATCAGACCCTACAGCTCACAATGCATGTCAGAGCGAATGAGAATCAGGAGAAACCACCTGAAGGTCTCAGAGACAGAATTGTGGCAAGGCACAGATCTGACCAAGGTTACAAAACAATTTCTGCTGCACTTAAGGTTCCTAAGAGCACAGTGGCCTTCATTATCCTTAAATGGAAGAGCAGAACCCTTATTAGAGCTGGCTGTCCTGCCAAACTGAGCTATCGGGCGAGAAGAGCCTTGATGAGAGAGATAAAGAAGAGCCCAAAGATCACTGTGGCTGAGCTCCAGAGATCCCTTGCAATCAATGGAAAGATGAATGTGGCCGAGTACAGGGATATCCTGGATCAAAACCTTCACAACAACTCTGTGACTGTTCTTGAATGGCCCAGCCAGAGCCCTGACTTAAACCCAATTGAGCATCTCTGGATAGACCTAAAAACGTATGTCCACCAACGTTTACCATCCAACCTGACAGAACTGAAGAGGATCTGCAAGGAGGAAAGGCAAAGGATCCCCAAATCCAGATATAAAAAACTTGTTGCATCTTTCCCAAAAAGACTCATGGCTGTACGATGTGGACCATGTTATATTAAAGTTTTTATTTTTTAATAAATCTGCAAAAATGCTAACAATTTTTCTGTCAATATGGTGTGCTGTGTGTACAGCTGATGGAGATTTACTGCTAATCAAAGAACCGGCTTTACTGACGGGACATCCTTTAGCAAAACACACTCAGCAAAACTATTACTGAGCTACTATTACTAAACCAAATCTTACTAGATGAGGGGAGTGCGAGTTACCTTCATGAACATGCTGAAGCCAGTCTTAAGAAGGTCAGTGAGTCCCCCCGACATGTGCTCTACATCAGGGCATTCACGTCTGTCTGGGTGGAAGATTTCCTCCAGCACCTGCTTAAGTAATGGTCGGTATGTTGCCTATAAACAAAAATAAAAGATAAGTCCTGGAAGAACATAAAATTTGAGGAATTATATAAAAGAAAATACTGAGAAGAGAAGCTTGTTCTCCCACTCACAAACACTTATCTGGTACCCTGCAGCATATGTTGATGTCCAATTAGCTTATTAGTATGTAAAAAACACAATATTGTTTTTCCAAGAAAAAAGCCTGGTTCAAGCAAACCCTAAGAGGAATATCTTTACAATCGTAAGTGATGAAAAATAAGAGAGGAGAATAATAATGAGACAAAAGTGCAACTAAGCATATAAACATAATTCACAGAGACAAACAAGACACATTTATACAATGTTGCTAAGCACTGTCCCCTTCACAGAGCAATGTGTCCAATATATAAAAGAAGAAAACAAGAGAGGACCTAGTACTGAACCTTGCGGTACACCAAAGTAATTATGACAGAAGGGATTGTGGGTAAAAAGTTTATATTAAACTGAGGCCTCAGCTCAGAGTGTCTGTGCTGAATGTGTATAATTTACTTTGGACAAAAAAAGCTACTGCATTGTTATTTTTCTTTGTTTGGTGAAATCCATAATCATTCACAAGCAAATTACTTTGCTCAAAAAAGAAGGAAGATAATACAAAAAAGCAGGTACAATAATATGGGCAGCTGTTCTGATAAAATGAAAACAATTATGTTTTTCATATTCAATTACATTTTCCATCATGGTGTTCCTGTAATGTTCTGTTTGCTGTGTGGTGATTGAGTGTAGAAGCTGGTTTAAGGGTTGTTCAGGACAGCTATTATCTGTGGCAGATACAGCATCAGTGGGTGCCAGTAAAGCTGAAGACTCAGTAATGTGATGATTCACGCTTTCCCTGAATATGAACGTACAGCCCCGGGCAACTGTAATACACCCCTACTGTTTAACTTACATCGCCGCTGCACTGAAATAGCACCATTGTTAGGTTCAACACGCATCCTGATCTAACAGCCTGGGCTGTTTGTTTGTTGCTTGTTACAAAAAGGTGAATATAGGATAAGCAGAGGTGTTTTTGTATGTGAATATACGTGGGTTTGTATAACCGAGTTTAGAAGAGAGGAAAATATACAGTAGCAGCTCTCTGGAGTCTAAATGCGTTTTCACAGGCATGGCAAGTCATTCGGTGTTTTAACAGATATGCTGATAACCTAACTGAATTAATGGAGCTTTTACACATTTCCGGGTTTCTCAGCAGCGGAAATGATCATAGTTAACTTGAAGGGCAGTAAATGAGAGCGTACCACAAATATATCTTTTGCATCCCCATTTGCTCGAATAGCAAAAGAAAAACTCCACGATAGTGATTTCATGACTTCCAGTAAAAGAAAAAAAAAAAAAAGAGAGCAACTAATAATGGCAGTCAGAAGAGCGGATGATGTCAAATTTACAGTGTAATTTGATGCAAAAGTAAATTAATACAAAGAATAGTGTTATAAATGTACATACACAAAAATAATTAAAATATGAAAAACATTTAAGGATTTATGATACTAATGACCATAAAATACTTAATAGAAAAATACTACAATTGAATAAAGCAGAGGAGTGAACCACTGAATAAACATATACCTTGATGTACTAAAAAACTATAATAAAACTGAAATAAATGTCTACAAATAATACTGATATATTAAAATAAAAAATAAAAATAATAATAAAAGAACAAAAATAAAAACATAATTTAACAATAAAATTTTTTATTACAATTCTTTTTTGCCCATAATGAATGTGTTAAATTGACAGCCCTAGCTTTTAAATGTCGACATAGTCGTTGAAGAGTTTATGAATTTTTGAAAAATTCAGCATTCCAGAAGGTTGACATGACCTGACCTGCTCAACCTCACATTCAGATGAAGATTTCCTGTAATAACACACACACACACACACACACACACACACACACACACACACAATTTTACGAATCTTTCCCCGAAATCTGCACCTGGGGCTAGAGATTTCATCCCTGGCCATGATTCCAGGTGCCACATGTGCTCCCCCACACAGAGACACACCTCTATTAATGGGCTTTCCTGAATCTGCCTTAAGTCTGTCTTGCAGGTTTCAGCATCTTCGTACCTCACATCTGACATTTCAACCTACCTCTCCCACATGTGTGTACCTGTAGAAACAGCACTTCCTGGCATCTCTAAAGGAGTTGATTGACAATATCTGTCACAATACTGTTTTAACAATTCTGATGAAATTAGTTTTTTTAATTTGTATTAACCAGCCCCTCCTTATCTGGATGTGTCTGTACAGGAAAGGAGACACATTGCTTATAATGAAATGAGTACAGATGCTTCTGTAATTCACATTTGGCCAGCACATGACAAAGAGAAAACAACACAGAATAAGCACACATGTGTACTATCAGTTACAATATGCAATCTGAATGGAAAATACCACCATTTTTAAAGAGTAAATATACACTTTGTCACGTTTAGTCATCTAATGAGTCATTTCGAAACCTACAACCACCATTATTACACACTCAAAACAATTTAATTAATTACATTTATGCCAACACAAAACAATCATTTGCCTTTCTAGGTCACAGTGACACAGCTGTAATGTGTTCGTCAGCAGATGAACATAAAAATGAGCTACACTGAGTCAGTCTCTCAAACTCAGTTTACACAATTAAACTATAAAACAAAGAAAAACACCATTAAGCGAAGATGATAAATTATAAAAAAAATCTACTAATTGCGCCTGAATCACAGATTCTGGAATAAGAAATGTTAAAGCTATTAAAAGGATCCGAGTATAATGTTACTTATGAGATCATGTGTGATTCATTAATCAATGAAATATGAAAAACTATGAAATATACTCTTCACTACATCACCACATTCTCTTAATATATCTACTCAAGGTCAAATATTTGTCAAACAAAAAAATATGAATTCATGAATTACAAAGAGCCTTTGACATGTGCATTGATTTAATAATCATAACATCAGTTCAATTATAAGATCTCTTGGAATATTTTAGCATGGTAATATGGATATGACAATGTTAATGTGTTTGGTCCGGGCAGAATAGATGGGCTACGCAGCTGATTTGTTGCTGCTGTTGATTATTGCTAGAGTTGTAGATTTTCGCATTTTTCATTCCAATTTAAATTTCGCAGGGGCTCAGAGTCGACTCTTTCTTTTGACAGACAAAACCATTTTTACACAGTGAACTGTCAGATTTAACACTTTATAACTGTTCATTGACTTAGAGTTGTCACACACTGCGTAAAAAGTAAAAAATAACTGAACCAGCTCCAGCGAAACTCCAAAAATAACATGCACCCATTGTTTAGATAAAAATAGCCTGTTAATGACAGTTACATCATACCTCCAAAATAAACCTGCCAGATGAAGATTAGTCAGTATGCTACACTAGTATGCTTAATAAAAGAAAACACAAAAAAGGATATTAAAAGGGATGTTATTCTTGAATTGAGTGACTCATGTGTTTTCCTGGATTGTACTGGTGTCTACAGGTTGATTTTGGTAGTTGAGAGAGAAAGGCCAGCAGTTAGTGTTTAAAAAAAAACAGTCCAACTGCTCTGACCATTTTCTGCATTGATTATGAAACAAAATCTACAGGACTCCCTGTGGATGTGGGTTTGTGATAATGTAATGCTTACTGCATACTGGGATACAAATCCAGCACAGTGTGGCAACTACAATATCCATAAAGGACATGCAAACATGCATGTGCACAATTCTGTAAAATATGCCTTATTTTGTGTACATTTATATGTGTATCTCCATGTTGTAACTACCAAAAATAACTACAAGATGACACAAGTATTAAGTCTGAGATTGCATTTAGGTAGAAGGTAGGTTTATGAAAATGAAAAACCAAACACACACACACACACACAAATAAGTTACGATGACAGAATTCATTAGCAAGGGAACATTCCTGGACTGTGAGTCTCACCAAAGTCACGCTATGTACCAAACCTCAATGACATAACTCTTCTGTTTAGCATCTAAAAGCCAGACACAGAGGTACCGGTGTATCGGTGTAAATATTCCAGATTAGATGTTGATGTATGTATATATGAGTTATTTCTCTTAGTACAAGTTGCTTAGTTCATTCAAGCACGTAACACGAGCTCTTTACAGCTAATGTGTATCAAATAAAGACTACCAATAAAGAGACAGAAACAGTAACACATTAAAAGATGATGTTCTTTTGTGTCCAATTGCTCCTTCTATCTCAGATTTTCTTTACTGACAAATGTCCCATCAACTATTTCTG
The DNA here is from genome assembly GCA_032353835.1 of Enteromius viviparus. Lineage (NCBI taxonomy): Eukaryota > Metazoa > Chordata > Actinopteri > Cypriniformes > Cyprinidae > Enteromius > Enteromius viviparus. The sequence goes on from JAUCNO010000353.1 coordinate 12,042,113, forward strand.
ATCTAAAAAGATAGAAGGATCAGTTGATACAGTCACTCTTTAAAAATATGACTATTTTCACTGTGTTGGATCAAATAAATGCAGCTTTGGTGTATGGTATATTAGTGAAGATAAGTATTGAGGTGACCTAGAAACCAAACATCAAAAATGTTTCTGCAACAACTTAATGAATAAACACTGTACATACACTTAGTACATATTTCTGTGCTCCACTTATTTAACATTTTTTCCAGTGTCAATGACATTTTCACTCTTGACTTTACATCCTTATCATTTGGTTCAAAGCCATTGAAGCATTGCTTATCTAAAGAGGTAATCTGAGGCCTACAGCTGGCAAACAGCTTTCTTGTAGAGCAGTGAGATTTCTTGATGTATTTCTATGGCAAAATCAAGATAACAAATGAAAAATAGATTTTTGATGGCAAAATACTAGGACAATATGTTCATGCATTATCAAAAACAAAAGAGATAAAACATAAATTAGATGCAGTCCACTGGTGATCATTGAGGATGTGCTCCTCAAGCCCCATCATGAACACAGCGGTGCAGAGTTTTGATGTGAGAGCTCACTTACGGTTTCATAACACCCCATCTGCAGAAAACAACTCGAGGAACACAGTGGATTCAACTGCAGATGGCCAATATGATTAAGGCTGTTTTAAAGCTGGACCAAAACTTACAAACTTCAAAAGACAGTATTTTGACTAGAACTAAAACCCAATTAAATGAAAAATCCATCAATAACACTCAGTGAAACCGTAGCTTGCAAAGTTACAGGCTTGTGATCATTCAAAACAACTTGTGAAGCTCTCTTAAAGTAGTAGTCAGCTACCCTATAAACTACTAACTAACAGAAGCTATACACAAAGGTTGTTATTTAATTAAATTGAATTTAAGTTTGAAGTTTGAAGTCTGTTTGCTCACCAAGGCTGCATTCAGTTATTTAATATACAGTAAAAAAGTAATATTAAATAAATATTGTTACTTTTTAAAAATGACTGTTGAAAATGCTTTTAATGTCAAATGTAATTTAGTCTCAGCCTCAGACGTCACGCCTATATGGTACTTAACTGGAAACCCATCAGGAATGTCAAAGTCGTCATCTAATTGGTTGAATTTTATGGGATTTCCAGGGGAAGCGAGTGTCACGTTTATTTTCGGTCTGTCGGGAAACAAAGTGCAGACGTGTGATTGTGGAAGAAAAACTTGTGTTTACATGACTGACAATAAGCTTTTATCAAGATCAGCTAAATGTTGGATTCTCAAAAGTATGTGAGGTTCATGGCATGGACTCTCTATTATGAAAAATCAAGCAAAGTAACACTACCCAACTGAGAAGGGGATATCAGCCACGTTCATGGGCAAACATGAAACAACAGATGCTGACATCGCAGCTGGCTGATTCAGTATTGTGTTCAGTTCTCCAGGATTGCTTGTGGCTGTTAAAAAGTGGAGAGATATGGAGAGATATTAACTTATTGGAAGAAAACCAGTACATTGAGCACCCCCATATAGTCAAATGGTATGATCGTAAAACCCTGCGAATATTCAACTAAGAGATTGAGAGTCTAATCAGGCTCCTCGAATCGTATCATCAACTATTCAAGGACGCCCCTTGTTACAAGCATCACTATTTTTAACTGATTATTAACCAAAGAGCCCAACACTGATGCATAAAACTACTAAACACTACTGAACCAGCAGAGAACATCTCTCAATGACTGTATTGCAAGTGCTCTCTGGTAAGGGAAAGCAGACATTATGTGTTACATAATCAGCTCATTTCCTCTCTGTCCCTCTGTTTGGCTCTTTCTCTTTCAATGTCTGCCACACGAATGCACACAAGAGTGTATGAAACACTCAGAGGTACAAGAGTGAATGTTCAGTTCAATATAGTTAAAGAAGGTTGTGACGCACTGCAGCTTCTAGTCCTCAAAGATAGTCACACACAGTCTGTCACAGGTCCTGCATGAATACTGTGAGCTAAAAGCATGACAGATACTATTTAATCAAGAAACAGGACAAAGAGAATTATTACAATATCTCTATTCTCTTTTAGATAAGCACAGGGTCCAAAACAAGCTGTTACCTATTAACTGAGACTGTACGTTCAGCACTTATTATTTTTATAATTATTTTAATTATAACTTATTAAGTTATTCATAGCAGCATACACACTGTAGAGCTTTGTCAAGGAGAGAAGTATTCCACATGTGTGCTGCCAAATGAAGCTCTGAGAAAAATGTGTCTGCATTCTGGTAACTTTTTCCATTAAACTAGAAGTTCACAGACATACAAATTGTGACGCATGTATTCTTTAGCAGATGCTTTTTCATTTGAATCATTCACTTAAATGAACAAGATGAGATTATCATTTGCACAATTCAGCTTAATGTTTTATGTTGTGCTTTCTGATACTTTTGCAGCCAATGACCAGTCATAAGTAGGAACAGCCAAAATATTTGTAGAAACAACTAACAATACATTGCATGGGTCAATATTATCCATTTTTCTTTTATTCCAAAAACCATTTAAATATTAAGTAAAGATCATGGTCCATGAAGATATTTTGTAAAACTTAACTTTGGATTAGTAGACTTGTTTTGGACAAATTTCTTAATATTTACAATTTTGATGCAACCTCAGATTCCAGATTTTCAAATAGTTAGCAAAGCTTATTTATTTAGCTTGCAGATGATGAAAAAAAAGTGTGCAGAACACACTAGAACTTCACCCAGCCTAGTATCTTTGATAATAAAATAAATACATAACCAAAGTTAAATGAATATAAATGAATTAAAATACAAAGTCATGAAATGATATGTGCAATAATAGTGAATCAATGCATTATCCAGAAAAGAAAGAATAAATGATAAATAAAAATACAAAGAAGATGTAAAATAAGTAGAGGCAATATTTGTCTCAGTCTTGACATATGATTCATGCATATTTTGAGCTTTTATATTTTTGTTCTTACTTATTATTTAATTTTTGAGATATGTGTGTACACACGGTTTTATTGTGTTAGTTAGCTGTATTTTTTTAGTTATACAGACACACACACACAAAAATATGCATATATACACGCACAATTAAAATGGATCAAACCCTCTATGAAAGTTGTCCTAAAACCTAAGTTCAAAATGCATTATTTATTTATTTTCTTTGGAGGGGTGTTTTCTGCCTTAATTGGGACAGGACAGTAGAGAGCTGACAGGAAAGCATTGGGTGGAGAGAGAGAAAGAGGGGGGCAGGATCGGCAAAGGACCTGTAAACAGGAACTGAATTTTGAAAGCGCAGTATGTTTGCACACTACTAACCACTAGGCCACTGGCGCCGACCCAAAATGCGTTCCTATAGGACACATTTTATTAACTTTATTGATCCACTTCAAATGTTATGAATTGGTTTATGTTTTAAGGAGACATGTGACATTGCGTGTTTGAGAAATGTAAATTGCATGTTATCTCACTGACCTGGTGTGCTCCATCACTGGGACTGTACACAGAGCTGAAGTTCTTGAGGTGGTCTCGGGTGTGACTGACTCCCCTCAGTGTCTCAAACACGTTCTCCAGAGCAGAGTGAGCGCGCTCCACAGTCAGCTCCTCAGGGCCTGACACTCCTGCAGACACAGATCAGTGTCTAAACATCAGTGTTCATGTTTTGGCTTCAAATTATTGTTTTTTAACGTTCATCAACTCTGGAAGTACAAAGTTCCCACACAAATATAAAGCAGCACAACTTTCAGTATTGATAATAAGAAGAAATGTCTCTTGAGCAGCAAATTAGCATATTGGAATGATTTCTGAAGGATCATGTGACACTGAAGACAGGTGTAACGGCTGCTTTGTCATAAATTAGATTTTAAATTATATTAAAATAGAAAATAGTTATTTTATTATAAGAACCTCAAACCTTTGCATGTTAGTGTACATGTTTATTTTTATATATAATACTATATAATAATATTTGATTTAGTTGTATTGCTGAAAGGGAATCCGAGGACAACAGCTCTTTTCATTGGAAGGCAGCAGCTCCTGAGTTAATCAAAATGTAATATGCACTCATTAAACTCAGACTCTGGGGAAAGAGAGAGGACTACGAAGAGAGAGAGGATATCTCAGTTTCTTTAAGGGGAGAAAGCGTGAACAAGAGTGTTCGACAAAAACAAACTTTGTTGTCATTCCAGCAGCACTGATGGTGCTGAAAGCGAAGAGAGACTCGGAAGAGCAACATGGGTGGGTGAGGCTGGCACACAGTCCTGCTCCAGCTGTGGAATGAAAGGGCTGGGTAATGACAGAGCCGGCCATCCTTCAACCAGATCTAAACAATCTTGCACCTGAGAAATAAGACATCATATACTCTGCCAGTTGTGGACCTGCCAAACCCGCAGACGCATGGCTAGAGCGAAGCAGTACACTTACGTAAGACTACCAGCTTAGGCGAGATGGATATCTACCAGTGCTAATACTGTAGCTAAGGTTCATAAAATCCCTTTATAATATAACAGCTTAAATGCAACATATGATATTGACTGTTGATATGATTTAAATAATTCAAAATGTCTTTGGTTTTATGGTAATGTATTCAGCTTCAGTGTATTTATGAACTAATGTTGCATAGATACAGATTTTATCAAATGTATTACCTTACTTCACTTTTGAGGAAGGAAAGAAAGACAAACAGTAATTTATTAACACTTTTAACACAATCTTCAGAAATCACTGCTTAAGAAACATTTAGTGGAAACTTACTGTGATCATTTACACTGAGTAATCTCTGATTAATAATAGGTTGAAAAGAGCAGCATTCATTTGGATTTAACTTTTGTCTTTAATGTCACCTTTGATCAATTTAATGCATCCTTCCTGAACAAAAACATTCATTTTCATTTAAAAAATCTAATGATCACAAACTTTAAAAATTTATATGAAAATTACAAACAACAAAATTACAAATATTACATATATAAACATGATTTGCACGCATCAATACATTTATACTCTCTCAATCAGTTCCTTCAGATGACAGGACCTGAGAGTGAAAAATCAAGACAACCATTGCAATAAAGAGGTGAGAAGTATACATTTCAGTACACTTTATTACAATCCACTTATAATCGTGACTTGAGCTCTGCATAGTCCTACCATTAGCATATATGTTTATATAAACGCATGCACAGTCGTTATACAAAGCCTTCTGAGACTAGCAGTAACTATGAATTTATGTCTCTGTGGCTGTAGGAATCAGGCTGGTCTGCAGACACTCACTTGAGATGTTTACTGTGTCACTGTGTTCAGTACAGCAAGACATATAAGACATAAAGAGTGGAAGTAAAATATTGCTCTGTGAAGCCTTTGTGCCTGCAATGTGTGCGTCTTTGCAGTTATATAACCAAAAAGTAATAAATAAAAGTATTGGTGGCAACCCAACACAAACAGTTGTGTGTATTTGTGTAAAGCTATCATCTGTATTCAGTATAAATATTTATAGGGATAACCAAGTTAATTCTGCCCGAGGAGCCGATGTTTAAACTGCCCAAAGATGTCAATCTTGGGAGCTGAAAGTGTCTGACTGAAACGAGTGTTCTCTCTCTATGGTTTTTAGAAATGGTTTTAAAGTTTGATATCAAAACACATCACAAATAATGGGGAGTAACTGCATGAGTCAGCCTCTCTTCTATTTGTTTGTTATGACCGTATTTAATGTCAGCCCAAATATAACTGCTTTCATATTTAGCCTGCTGGCTGTTTGTTTTGAGTTGCTTGTTTTCTCCCCAAATGCATCCTTTCAGCCTCTTCTGTCTCTGCACTTTTCTCTTGCTCTGTCGCTCATGACAGCTCACTGGGAGATAAGGATAGAGGGATGCAGGCAGATTCGGATGTGAATGTTTTTTTCCGGAAGATGGAAAGGCATGGTAAATACAACATTCCTGAAGGAAATCAAGGCATCTAGGGAGGTAAAACAACTATAGTAACTAAAATAAGTGTGCTTTAGTGAGAGTTAATTTTTTGCAGCTATAAACCATAAAACATAAGACAATCTGTCAAAGGGGTAATTCATTTCATACACCTTTTTGTATTTAAAGTTTCCCCCTAAAAAGGCAAAACTAGTTTTACAAATGAGCACAACTGAAGTATGCAAAATCAACAAAAGAGCAATGATATGCAAGTGCTATGACAACAATATACAGTACAGACCAAAGGTTTGGAAACACCTTCTCAATCAATGTGTTTTCTTTATTTTTATGACCATTTGCATATGTAGATTCTCACTGAAGGCATCAAAACTATGTAAGGGCTGTGTAAGGGCTATTTGACCAAGAAGGAGAATGATGGAGTGCTGTGACAGATGACCTGGCCTCCAGAGTCACTGGACCTGAACCCCATTGAGATGGTTTGGGGTGAGCTGGACCGCAGAGTGAAGGCAAAGGGGACAACAAGTGCTAAACACCTCTAAACACTCCTTTAAGATGGTTGGAAAACCATTTCAGGTGACTATCTGTTGAAGCTCATCGAAAAAATGCCAAGAGTGTGCAAAGCAGTAATCAGAGCAAAGGGTGGCTAGTTTGAAGAAACTAGAATATAAAAGATGTTCTCGGTTATTTCACCTTTTTTTGATAAGTACATAACTCCACATGTGTTCATCCATAGTTTTGATGCCTTCAGTGAGAATCTACTGATGTAGATGGTCATGAAAATAAAGATAACACATTGAAGGAGAAGGTGTGTCCAAACTTTTGGCCTGTACTGTATATATATATATATATACGGTTATTAAACTCACATACTTCCGTCAACAGTTGTCCCTGACTAAAAAACTGCAAGAGATCTGCAGATCCGCAGACAGTTCATGTGTAATATGTGTGTGTTTTTTATGTAGCCACAGACGGTCGTTTGAATGGGTGCCAAGAGAAACAGTGCAGATGTGCGATGGGGTGTTGGCTGCGGTTTAGATGGTAATGGTGATCATAACACCAAATCCTGAGAGCCAGCCAGGTGCTGGTGTGAGAACAGAAAGGAGTCACACACATACATGTGTGCGTATCCCCCACATTCTCCTCTCACGCAAACCCTTTCCTTTGAAATACAGACAGTGTGTGCGTAACAGCCTGCACTGTTTTTATACTGATCTATATAGCAAAGAGGAGAACAGAAGATTAACTTCAGAAACACTCAAACCAGTACTCTAGATCTTCTTTTGTTTGTCCGCCTACTTTAAACAAACAACAGGGTACACGACCTTCAGAAAGAGGACAGTTGATTAGAAAGATACCAGACACACCAAAAAACAAAAGTGCACGTGACTGAAATAAGCACACTTTGTCAAATGAATCTGGGTAAAATGTGTCCTTGTGCACTCTTAATGAGATAAGAGAAAAATCACACAAGATGTGCTTAATGGACTTGGCTATGAATAAAAGCATTTGTTGCACCCATTGCTGCTTTACTAAAATGGCGTCAAACTTGTATTTGATTATGATAATCTGTTTCACTAAAACGTGCATCACAAAATGTATTTTTGGTTGCTTCTTCCATTACATTGCCACTTTTTTGGGGCAGTATGTAGTTACTGCATTTTGATTTTGAACCAAGGTGATCATAAACCAACATGCAGCAAAGTATCAACCCTTTAATGATGTTGAATCTGGAAAGTGTCTATTATTTGTGACCAAATCCAACCTTGTGACCATAGTCCAGCCATGGAATACGGCAAATACAAATTCCTGGAAGCCAAACAATGAGGGATTCTCAAAACAATCTCCTAAAAGACCAAAAAATAACAACACATGACCAATTCCAAAAATGGCTTCCAGACTTTCCACACTAACAAAAACATACTAGGGGACGGAAAGACGTATCAGCATGTATTATCTGAGGGACAACACAAATATGGCACCAACAGTAATGAACCTATATAAATTCATCCATTTGACTTTAATCAAAATAGCTTTACAAAGCAAAAATTACTAAAACTAATATGAAAGCTGAAAATATAAAGCTCAATTAGTGTATACTTGCTTTAGTAAGACTGACATTTATTCCACAGATTACATGTACCTGCTTGTCCTTTGCTGTCTATTCAAAATAGCACGATGGTGAATCATAAACCCTGTAATCAATGCAGGTTGAAAGAGTCTGACAGAACAAAAGAACATTCCTTTACTTCATTCCCCCCACAGACAATAACAATCTCCTGAATACAATTATCTCTACTAAACTGGACTAAACAGAGCCATCTCCCTAACAACTGAAAATGGTTCCATCCTCAATGGAATGTAGACACCTTAATAAACTTCCTTTTTCTCCATCCCTGTCCTCTTTGCTCCCATCACATACTCCAACTTCAGTCTCAGGCCTCTTTTAGAGGAATTCAGTCTCTGGTACTATTAATAGCAGTGCTTGATTTAGTAATAGGACTAAAAAAGAGACGAAGAGCAGGATGTGTGTGTGTGCATTCATGCATTGTGTATATGAGTCTGTGAATCAAAGCACTGTCCTCTTGGAATGGGAACAAAAAAAAGAACATCTCTGTATAACGTTAATCTGCAATGGAATTCTGGCTCAGACCTAAAAACGCTGCTGCATATTCCAAATGGAATTCAAACACTGCGCTGTAAGAAAGTGAAGGAGAGAGAATGCAGTGGCCAGCGCAGAAACTGAATGACAAGTATTCTGAGGTCAACACTCTTTGAGAAGCATGTTATAAAATGTCTGCAATTATTCTATTAACGTCATTAAAAACAATGAAACAATGAAAAAAACTTTGACATTCTGCCAATCAGTCAGATACTGAGACTGATTGGCAGTAGCTCGTCCTTTTCAACAATTCATTAAAAATACTACATTTCGTGTGTTTTTGACTTACTAAAAGAACGGGTTAATAAGAATCCTGTATGGGTATCAGGCTATACTCATGCTGTATGTTTGTGATCTACTAAATTAACCAGTTCATGCCAGTCATTTAGTCAAGAACTAGACTACACTGCTAATTCACTACATAATACTCCCTTTGAACAATTTTCAAAAATTATGTTTTTTCCATAGTGGATTCCAATTAGAGGAGCCCAATGGTACCCGACGAGCTGGGCTGGGTTCGTATAGATATTTAGAAAGGATGCTCGGGTTCGGGTCGGGCTCGGTCACATCAGAACGATAAGGCATTGACCATTTAAAATTTAAAACTGCTTAGTAGGTAGTCACTGGGCCTGTTTCTCGATGCAAAGGTTAGTTTTTGTGATTAAAATAAATATAAAATTACCCCAACTCTGTCTTCCTGTGTGCGAAAATGTGTCAAAATAGCCAGGACAACAAAAGGCATGCGTAATAACGACGCTTTTTGCCCAGTGTGCACTGATGCTCTCATCTGTTGACATTTCTGAATGCCTTTCTACAGTTGCTTAATACAAGCAGGCTTTCCACAAAAAAAAAAAAAAGTAATTTGTAGGTGAAAAAATTAGATTTTACCTGTATCTGGCTGGGATCGGGCTTGGACATAAATATCTTAATGCTTGTCGGGTTGGGGTTGGGTTCAGTTACTGATCTGTCGGTCGCGGGCCGGGCTAAGACAGAAAAATGCGGCCCGATCCGCACTTTAATTCCAATTAATCTCAAATCAAACTGCACTACACATTTATCCACTGATCCCCTTATCAAGATCCAGGGGAAAACAAACAAGATTAATCTATGCCTGGCTCATTGTTTAAATGACAGAAAAAATTTATTTTCAGTGTAACAGACTGATGCTGAGTCTTACTTCCACTCTCTCAGCACAGCATTTTTGCAGCTAATCTCTAACAGAACATTATATAACTCAGTAATGTTATTCAGATACACACTCGTGTTTAAGAAAGAAGAAACTGCGAGGGAGAAAGAGAGAAAAAGTTTTGTAAAGGTGAAATTGAAGTGTCTTGTCAATGAAAACCTCCCCATCAAACAAATGATCCTCAGAGATAGGAGAGATCCCCCTGCATCCAAACACCACTGTAGTTTGAGAGATGCCAAAAATAATGCCATCGGCATTCCATCAGGTTGGCAGCAACCTTACATTATTCAACCAGCTCTGTCAGCACTTTGAGAAGTCTTCAACACCTTTAAATAATCAACAGCATAGCTGGCTCACATTCAGCATTCCAGAAGCAGCAAACAATATTCCCACAATATTCCATACTTCACACTTCACCAGCACCAAGGGTCCTGTTTTAGGGAGGTTTTCCATAGTTTCACCCTGGAGGAGTTCTATAAGTGGCTAGCCGGACCAAATCTCAAGCCATGGAGACTGAGAGGAGACTGGGAAAATTACAATCCAAAAAATAGTTTATTGAGTTAAATGACTAGGTGAGTCCCAAAGTCACAATAAACCTAAAATATATAATTAAACTCATTAACATAGAGGATATGAGCTAATATGAAAGTAATGGAAATGTCCAACAGAGTAAATACTGTTGAAATGGTGTAAGGTATAGAATGTTTTGGCATATTACACAATGACTGGAGAGAATCTAACAAGCAGGCCGAGGGCCATGATATTCACAACAGCAATAAACGACCAAGTGTTTCATTTTTAGACAAATCAGTGTATATACTGTACAGTGCATATGAACATTTTGTACCTGGATATTTTTTTCCACGGCAGCTCTGAATTGTTTATTGGAAAGCAGTCCTGGAGAAGTGTGACCTGAAGGTGTGGTTCCACTAACAATTTCACTTAAGTGCTTCCTGAACCTCGACTGGATCTGACTGGGTTACTTGCAGCCGCTTACTGCTTTACACTTAAAGACTGAAACTATATTTGGAGATCTACCTGTATACACGTGTGATTGAGGAGGAATAAAACTGGTCTATTAAGCCTGGAAAAGATTAACATTCTTGACATCCTCTCTTGGTCCGCAATTATCTGTACTGTCGTCAATGGGTTGAGCTCCAGGAGGCTGTGGCTGAACCACCATCTGTTCAATCACCCGAGCGGCTAAACGGAAAATGAATCACAGCCTGCTTGGCACCCATGGTTACAACTCAACTGACCTTATCTGTACAAGCCATATAGACCATTCAGCTCAAGATTGTAAGTGAGATCAAAACTCTAACAAAGAACAAAAGACAGGTCAGATCTTCCAAAGCCACAACATCAGCTGAAGTCAAGATCATGAAACAATTTTGTGTTAGGGGTGGGCAATATAACCAAAATCTTCTATCTCGGTATAAGCAATTTTCTACCTCGATAACAATATATATCACAATATAGCGATTTGTATCTGAAAATGCATAAATTCAAACACGAAGAAACCATTTCATATAATGTGATTTTATTTAAACTGAATTGCAGCAATACTACCCCTATACTGACTAGGAACTACACTCTCATTCCAGGCGTAACATCATTACGCCTGGAATGAGAGTATAATAAGGCAGAGTATAATAAGGCAGCAAAATTCCTTGATTATTACGCCGGAAGGAGAGTATAGTTCCTAGTCATATCCGCCTAGAAAATCCACAACTTTGCATTTTCCGCCAGTCTTAGTACAAGATGCGACTACAGAAGAGTCAAGTTTGAAATTGATGTAAATAAATTTTCAAAAATCGAAACTCTTTAGTCATTTTATAGCGCGACGCTAGCTGGTCTCATCGGATTCAATGATTTATGCTAAGCTATGCTAATTTTGGGACCACCAGACCCGGCAATCGGCTAAATGGATTCAAAAAAGGTAAAACACATATGTATAACTCTAGGGATGTTGGAAAATGCCTGTTTCCAAAAAAGCCTATTTCCAAAAAAAGTGGAGTGTTCCTTTAATGGTTATTATACATAGTTGTGGATCATCAATATGGCAACTTTCATGTAAGGGGTCCCACGCTGTATGTAGATATAAATGTCTCATTCTAAGTTAATAAAAACATAATGGTTCATTGTGTAAGATCTTTGTACACCTTTTAAAACATAGTTACATATATTATATTGCATTGCTATCAATAGAAATATTACACATGGCACCTTTAAATACTCCTAATTTAAATATCCTTTACCATGCTAAAAACCTTTCAGGATAGAAATGTGCTCTGCCACTTGATCTAATTATGTGTTACTGTGATGCTGTTTGGCTCTTGATTTGTCCTGTGGGATTTTTCAAAGATGTGTCAAAGCGGTCTGTCAATGTTTACTCTAGAGTCTCACAGACAATCTGATTTCTGAGTTCCTTTTCTCTGAATCCTAAAGAGAGACAACAAACTATGAGCCTCTGCAAAGAAATAAAACCTTTGTTGTCTGGCGCAACCCTTCAGGAACTATGTTTAATGTGTTGTCGATGTATTTTTCACCACGCCATGGCCATTTACAAGAAAATTTAGTGACTGTAAACAAAGATAAGGTAGACGTGTGTGTCAGGATATGTACCCAGGACGACTCAATATGCTCTGTAAACACAAGGCTGCTTATTTTTTAGAGCTTGTTTGACTTTCTTTTTGCTTTGAAATGCACAGATGGAGAACCTCAGGCCCTGGCCTTCTTCCTCGCACTAGGCTGGACCAGCAATGATCTAGTAAATCAGCGCTATCTGGGGATCACATATTGGATCTGTTTTCTAGGGTCACAGAGTGAAGATACATGCACACAATTTTCTTCAGCCAACCACAGATTGTAGTCATACATGATCATTAACCACTGAAGGCCCACAGAGTTCATGTGTTTCTTCAAACGAGGTTAAAATATGTCATGGATGTTCTGTCAGCAACCTCTGTATTGTATAGAGAGAGAGGGAAGACTTGTGGGGGATTGGGTGGGGTTACTGTGAGTCAGACTTAAACTCAGTCCCTATGAACACATTGAAATGTTTAAATGTTGCTATAGCAACTATGAAGAAAACAGTCATTCTCTGCCTTCACAAAGCCTCAGTGTTTTGTTGTGAAAGTATGGAGCTCAATCTGTGGGTATATTTTGAGTACTACTATACACAATCATTTACCACTAGAAGAAACTCAACCTTGGCAGATCCTTTGATCATTGGATTGCATTGGGAAAACGGAACATTTCCTCATTTCCAGTTAGATAAATCAAGCTCTTAAGGTTACCAAGAATTGCTTGTTTTAACAAAAGTGATTTACAAATGAGGAAAGCACTAGCAATTTATCATAAATATATTTTTAGTAGCTTTGTTGTGTTTAATGGGATAAGTTAGTTTTGTTGTGTTGTGTTGTTAGTTTCGCAAAACTGTTATGAATTGCGAATAGGAGTGTGTTGAGATAGCATTTTGGATTAACTGAGAATCAAACACTACCCTTGGGTTCCTGTTCTGGCTGCAGTAAGTTGCTGAACCATCTGTGATGGATATCCTAACAGGTACAGCACAGTTGGTCTATGCAGTTTGCCAGCCAACCAGCATTTGTGGTTGTAATGGATTTTTAAAGGCTTTTAGTTATTTTCCACCTTCTGTGTCTTCTCTGGCGTTGATTTGTATTGAAACTTCTAATAGTGTAATATATTTTACAGCTGTAACAATTATGCAGAAGTACTCAAACTTAATGGGGAATAAGAACAAGTAAAATACCACTGTGCTAAAACATTGCTGATAAATAAATGTAGATGAGACCCTAACCCTAACTGACTGAAAAATAATTTTGAAAGTTATGTGTTGTTTTCTATTAGCGAAGCAAATATTTGCATCTAATATTTGAAATACGTATACAGTATTTGTATATGTAAACAACATATGCTGTTCTATGTCAGCAGCACCTTACACAGATACACTGTTTACATTGTTTCCGCTTCGATCTGACCATAAACAATGTATCCGTAAACATATGGTTCATACATTAAGTATGTGATGCTCTCCAAAATGGCACTATAGGGTGACACAGAGGAGACGAATTGTTAAATAAAGTTGTTATTTTTGTTTTCTTTGCACACAAAGAGTATTCTCGTAGCTTTATAACATTATAGTTAAACCACTAATGTCACATGGATTATTTTAATAATCTCCTTGCTATGTTTCTGAGACTTGATCGTGTAAGGATGCTTGCAGTCTATGGAGGGTCAGAAGATGAATGAAGGTATTACGTTTTGGGTAAACTATCCCTTTAAATTTAAACCAGCGAACAGTTGGCCGTTTTTAGTTTAAAAAAAAAAAACCACAAGAGTCGAAATAAGTTCTTAAAACCTTAAAACTCCTATTTGGCACCCAGGTTCTATTGTAATTTTCTCTGTAAATCCCTGTAGCGTAAAAGCAATAACAACTTAATAACAACCCCCTGTTACACAGGTGGTTTCAGTAAATCTCCCACTACTCTTGTGGATGGGAGCCGAGGCAACAGTCAGGAAATCCCGCCTGTCCACTGGGTTAAGCCCTCCTCTCCCAGCATTGTATTATCTCTCCCTCTCTTTGTCCTCTGCAGACTGGATTTCCTTCTGTACCACTGAACTTCACAGCCAGTGACACAATCATAAATACACACAATTGACCAAACAAATCACATAAGGACACAAAACACAAATGCACAGTTCACACACAAGCTGTTGAATTACAATCAGCTAATTCACAAAAACATTTAAAGTGTTATTTACTCACCTTCCAAACTTACTGCCTTCTGTAGAACACAAAATGATATATTTTGAAGAATGTTCATGCTGCCCTTTTCCATACAGAAAAATAATAGTGATCAAAAGCTGGCACAGAGATTCTTCAACAACTTTTGTTTTTACACTGCACTTAAGAATTAATTCTAAAATGATTATTAATTATTTAATTATTGGGTGAACTAGCCCTTAAAAATATAAACTTCAGTGAAGCTACAGACAGTAAAAGAGTCAACACTAATACATTACAATCTTTGGTTGCACATACACAGTCTAGCCAAACCCCAGCAGGCACCAGACGGGTGCTCTAGTACCACAGCTTTATCCCTAATGAGACCCACATAGTTTCAACGAACACTCATTACTCTGTCACAAGAATCATGGACAAAGTACATCTTGGCAAGCATCCCCATTTTTTTAATCTCCTTCATCAAGCCAGAGCTCTAGAATGAAACGCATGGGAGGTTTCAATTAGACATTCTGGCCTGTGATGAACACTTTGATTTAGAGGCTTCTGTGCCTTCATGCCTCTGTCTGTAATAAGGCATTGACGTGCCAAGCTCCCAGAGCATCACAAATTTAACACTTTAATAATACCACTCAATTAATTCACCAGTCTTCCAGTGGCTGGTCAAATCAGGTTCACAGACTGTTTCCCAAACAGTCCAGCTTGAATAATCCACCTTTTTTAAAGCAAAAGTGTGCCATTCTTGTAGGCGTGGATTTGCGCAAGTGTAAAATCTATGGACAATATAAACATGTACACACTAAAAAAAGTTGGGTTAAAAATAACCCAACTAATAACCCAACTATGGGTTGGTATAGCACCTTCCCAAC
>JAUCNO010000353.1:12061069-12092917 GCA_032353835.1 Enteromius viviparus
ATATTAGAAGCTGTCCTTTAGTATTCATTTACAAACCTGTACACCACACATGGATAATAACTGACCACGAACAGAAAGGGAGGCTTCACCCCCTAGGGTGTGTATAAGGGGAAACTGAGATAAACAGAGAGTCAACCCTTTGCATCGAAATGCTTCGTCCTTGTCTGAGAATGCTACAATATCTTGTGTCTTGCGGCTTTTTGAACAATAAAAAATTATTTTCAGTATTACTGAACATGTACCGAGTAAAATATTACTGAAACCTGATTAGTAATGCCTTACACTACTGCGTTACAGCAAAAAGTAATATATTACTGTAATGTATTACTTTTGTAACGCGTTACTCCCAACACTGTATATAATATATATAATGTTTTGCATTTTTTTATTTTTTATTTTTATTTTTTTTGCTATTCATGTATTGAGTTAGTAGTTCCCTTTCAGTCGGTCACTCTGGCAAAACAAAATCATTTTCACATAATTTAAATGTAAAAATACTAGTCTACCGTCGCAGTTCTCAATAGTCTTGTGAACAAATGTTCTGTATGTGTTTCATGGCCTTATTTCAGTGACTTCAAAATTTTAGTTTTTCACTGACCATGCATAAATGCTTCTTTCTCAAAAACAAAATCATGTCCATAAATGTTACTAACATATTATTGTAGCCAAATTTGTGCTCTTTACAGTGTTATTAGACTTTAGCTACTTATATGTTTATATATGTCCCTTCATCAGTACCAAAGATGCTGAAACTGTCATCCATGCATTCGTCTCATCACGCATTGATTTCTGTAATCCCCATTTTATTGGTCTCCATTGGCTCCATCTCCAGATTACAATATATTTAAAACTCTGTGGCTAGAATACTCACCCATACCAAACGTTCTGCTTATATAACCCCAATCTTGAATAATACCCATTGGCTCCCAGTTGCCTACCAAATTGAATTCAAAATTCTCCTCCTTGTTTTTAAATCCTTAAATGGTTTAGCTCCTTCTTATCTTTGCAGTTTGCTTGTCCCCTACACTCCGACCCCCTCACTACGTTCCTCTGATTCTGGCCTTCTTGCGGTCCCTTGGTACCTCCTCTCTTTAATGGGGGCAGATCTTTTAGTGTTACTGCACCTAAACTTTGGAATTCTCTACCATACTCACTTTGTTCTGTCAATAATATCTTAGAATTTAAATCTTTCTTGAAAACTCATCTGGTTTTCTGATATGATAAACTGACCACTCTGTTTAATCTACTTGTCCTCTGAATACGTCTCTTAGTTCTTGTTTCCTACTTCCAGTTTGTTATACTTGACTTCTTGTATGTTTGTTGACCTAAGGTTTCTCAACTTCATTACTGTTTTCTTTCTATCTCTGTTTGGATTATATTTCTTTGTTACATTCATTGTAAAGTGTCCTTAAGCTCTGGAAAGGTGATATATAAATAAAAACTATTATTATTATTATTAATATTATTATTAGAAATCTGAGGTTTACGGTGCTGCATAGATTTTGTGGCGGCACCAACTTGAGCTTGCCTGAGTCATGTTGGTGGATGTTTCGCTGTTAGGCCTGTGAGCCCATTACTCCATCCAACGTTCTCTGGTTGCTTCTGTTGTGTCAGCTGGTTTTAAGGGATGCTCCTCCCTTACAGGGGTCTGATGCTCTGTTGCTTCAAGCAGGGAGTCAGGAGTTTGTCCTTTCTAGTGCTCCTCAGTTTAATTTTTTAAGGATCTATTTTGCTAGTTTCAGCAGCTCCTGTAACTAAGAAGTAGGTGTGTCCAGTCGTCTTTGTGCATTCTCCACTTGGTACCTGTGTGAAGGAGGCGTAAAGGAAGATGTTGGGGTGGACTGTGGTTGGACATACGGTGGTGTTCACAGTCCTTTTTCATGGCTCCTGCCAGTAGTTGGTCTGGAACCTGGGTCTGTTGCCATGGTGTCCTCCGCTGCCTAATGGCTTTCTGTGAATGGGCCTTGCATTGTGGCAATTCTGGGTGCCTTCTGGAGCCTGCTTTGGATTCTGGGTTGTGTAGTTCAGAATCAGTGGGGTGTTAAAAACACATTTTGATGAACAATGTTTGTTAAAGACCTGTGTCAGGTCATGCATATTTGTAAAGGCATGGTGTATTAGGCCTTAATGTCTATATGGTAGTTTACGATGGGGTGGAGGTTTCAAAGGAGAGCTAAAAGTTGGTGTCCTCTCCCCATCCCAGGTTTACTGTAAGCTCAGTCAAAGTCTTTTACTATTACTCTGTAGTAGGTATGAGGAGTTTCATCCCAGCCTTATTTGGTAGATAGGGCAGCGATCAGTCTATGCTCAGACTCTGGATCTGAGAATCCTTTATGATGACTTGTTCATGCTGCTGGCACTCCAATTGGATAGGCCCTGGCTGTAGAGCCAGGAAGCGTTGCACCTCTGGCTAGAGGTGATGCAGAGTAAATAGAGTCTATCTTGGTGGTTCACACTGGTCAGAGGTGGAGGTGAGCATGGACATCATGGTCTCCTGCAAGTTCTCGTGGGAGTCATTTGAGGTCTTTGAGAGTCACTCCATGTGTTGTTTCAAATTGTGCCTGAATAAATCCTTTCCCTTCTGTGGCTGCAGTGGTTTCAAGAAGTTGACTTGTGAAATGTCAAACAGGTGTCAAGTGTCAAGTCTCCCCCATTCATATCTGTGAGCGGGGGGTGCAGGTGTTTTTTCTGCTGGTTGTATGATGTGCAGCTGGGGGATTTTTATTTAGGTCCATGCATAGTCTCTAGAACTGTTTCAGTTCTTTCTGGACCATGTTGAGCTCCTCTTTGCAGAGTTGCTGAGTCTGGGTTGTGTACTTCAGCTCTAGCTGCATCCAGCTCTAGTGTCTCTCGTTAAATTCCACATACACTGCTTTACAGTGACTTAGTGTTCACCAGATCTTCTTCAGGTCCTGCCTGGGGGCTTTTCACGCTGCTCTATGTGTCCAGCAGTTGTTAGAGCCTCCTAAGAACCAGTGATTTCCTTTTGTTGTGCCATTCTGTAAGTTTCTTTGCTTCCGTTTGGTGCCTTTTCTCGCTGAGAAGATGTCAGTTCCTTGTGGAACTTTGTGACCTGTAAGTTTTGTTCTTTTACCTCCTGTCTGAGGCCCTTGAGGCTGTTGGCTAAGGAGGAGAAACTGTTAGTCCTCTCCAGGTGGTTCAGGCTGGGTATCAGGTGTCCACTGGTGTTGCAGTCTCGCTGTTCCCTTCTCTGCTGTTGCAGATCGTGTGCTGCTTTTTTCAGGTGGTCCTGGTCAGGTTGCAGGGCTGGATGTCTGAGACACTTTAGCACACTTGGTGGGGACACTAGAGAGAGAGAGAGAGAGAGAGAGAGGGGCAGATGGTAAATGCAAATACTGTACGTACAGAGGTGTTGAACTATCTGTATGGGAGAAACGGCTCTGTAGGCTGTGTAAGGTGTGAATAGCTAGTGAGGGGCAGCTAGTAAGGCCAGGTACTAAGACCACAAGGAGAGGGTTTTTCAGTAAATTTATTGGTAGGCTGTCAGCAGGGGTCAGCTAAGGACCAGGTTGTACGTAATCAAATTATTACTCAAAGCACTGATGGTTCGTAAGTTTGGTCACTATGAATGTATCAAAGAAACAAACTGAAATAAAATCAGGAAGAGACTGAGGAAGAAAGAAGGCTTTCCTTATTTAGTTTAAGCTAGGAAATACGACTAAGCAGTTGTCCCTGGCTAAAAGGAATGTTGTAGCAATGTCATAAAACCTAGGGGGTCTGTTAGCTAAGCTAGCAGGGACACATCAAACACGTTGAGGTACATAGACCTAAACAATGAAGAGACAGGAATTATGTTAGTTATAACCTGTATGGCTCGTTAAGGAGACAGCACTTGCTAGGACTGCTATAATACTACCCCAAGAGTCAGTGAAGTGTGTGCTTTTATCAGATTGAACCGGAGGATTAAACCAGTTGCTGTCAACTTCCGGGTTTAGATGTTGCTAAGAGATCAATAAGGAGCTGAACTTGTGCTGCTATCAATGTGTGTGGTCAAGTCACACATAGTCAGTTATGGTGTATTGCCTACAGCTTGATTGACAAATCAAAGCAGCACATTCACTTCACAGACTATGGCAAATTACTAGTTAGCTAGGCTAGAATTTAACCATTAATTCGCTATTCAATTGCATCACTTCAATGACTACAATGATATGCAATGGTTACTGGAAGGCCTTAAACTCAGGGAGAAGAGGAAATTCGCTCAAACTCACTGTTTAACTGAATAACCTTGAAGCAGGATTCCGTCGTTGCCCAGTTTCAATATCGCTGTAAGCAGATTAATTTGTGCTGTTAATCTGAGACTTTGTCGTTGGGGATTTCTTCACCCAAAATCTGATTATTTTGTTCTGTTAACCATCTGGAGTCTGAGGTGATTTTGGGCCAGTGTTTAACGACTGTTCCAGCTGCCTACACTATGATACTTTTAAGATTAAAGTGCTTCGCTCAAGGCTGGCCTTCTTATTGAGAAAAGGAGGACAATCAGCCATCCCCCACCTACACATTAAATATCTGTTATGTCGGACAAACCTATTTAACATCTAGGCGTCTTTACTAATGAGGTGATGATCTGAATTAGGTGTACTTGATCAGGGAGACATGCAAAATCTGCACCGTAGGAGGTCCAGTAGTTCTGCATTTGCTAAGGGGCTGCATGAGCTGTGTAGGATCTTGGGCATCTGATGTTGTGTTTGAGGCGATGGAGGAAGACCCAACAGATTTTTTTCTTTTTCATTCTCACTGAAATATATATACCACAGCATATTTCTTTAGTGGAATGTGCATGTACCCAAGCCTTAAGCCTGAATGTTTATTATGCAATCTCCTTTAGGCATAATGTTCTCTCTTCTGCTGCTATAATACAGGTGGTCTTCCTCCAAGTAGTCAGAAAATGCATCAACCAGACAAGCCACAGCAGCGGTCTAAATTTGGCAAACTCTTATTGGCTGGCAAGAAGGTCATTGCCATTTTTTAAGGATCTCTGTCAACTCCTGGAGGTCCTTAAAAGTCTTTCACTCAACAAACATCACTAATTGTAACGTTGTATGTTGTCATGGTCTATGTGCTGTTTGTGTTTTTATTTTTAATCTGTCTCTCACATGCTTTGTCTTGTTTGTAACCCCGCCCTTCTCATTAGTGTTCACTCCCTGCCAGCCGTGTGTTCCCAGGTGTTCTGTATTGTGTCTTGATTATGTTTTGTATTTAAATTGTTCCTTGTAGATTGTTCAATGTCATTGGTTGTTTGCACATCCTGTTGTCGCTGCTTTTTCACCAGTGTTTCTTGTTTCTTGTCATCTCCATCAAATGTTCAAGTTCAACCTAAGCTCTTGCTTGCCTGCCTGTCTTTGTTGCCGCTGGGGAGAAAGCAACAGCTGGTGACACTAATCATGGTGCTTCAGACTTTACCATTTTCAGTTTGTTGGAGCAAGGCTATACTGAAATGGCCACAGTTAAAGAAATGTTTGAAGAGAGACAGCCTTCTAACAAAGACTTGGCTTTGCAGATTCATGCAGTGGCACATTTGTTCTCAAGCGTATAGACCTGAGGTCCAAAGCTACAGCTCTTCAACCATGAGCCGTTCTTGGTCAGATGGCCCAAAATCAGACAGAGGATTATGTCAAACAGCAAAAGTGTATTTGCCTTTCCCTTCGCTGTCCTCCTGGTTCAGATCTGTCAGTGCTGTCATATTTCACATTTCAGGCCACAGTATATCGATTGTGCATCTTGAAACATGGTCTTCAAATTTATACTCCACACAACTGTAACTGTAAGTTGAATAAGTAACTCTATATGTGTATAAACCACAAAACCTGAGTATTATGGTTTATACTCATTACAACTAATGCATGTCTGAGCTTTGAACTGACCAGTCGATTACTTTACCAGTTTGGATACCACTTTTTTTTTTTTCCCTAAGCTCACCGCATTCACATCAGTACTGTCAATTTGGATCTGAAAAAACCCTCCAAAACCCAATGAATGTGTACTGTCCAAAGTGGGATACAGTCTTTGCCAATCAAACATGGCAAAGCTGAAACATACAGTACTGTTATACACAGTATGCTTTGATTTAAAAACCTTTTATTTTCTTGAGAGGATAAGATCATTGTTGACAGTTTTTTTTTTGCTCCAGATTTAGTAAAATGTCAAATGCATCAACTGGTAGCGTGGTGATAAAAAGGTTTAATTTTTATGTTTTACTACATCTAACTGCAGAAAAGGAAGCCTAACTCTACAGAAGGTGCAATGGTGAGACGTGCTAGTTATAATAATCTCATTATTTGTATCATTATCTAGTTACTAGTACTGTAGTTCTCTTCTTTATAGCTCAGTTTTAGATGTAGACTGACAACATTTCAGTTGCATACTGTTGTTTGGTAAAGTTCTGTATAATTTACTTGTGTAGAACAGTTTTTAATATCATAAGGACCCAAGGCATCATGCCTGTGAAAATGTATTACATGTCTGCTTCATATCCTTTATAGTTTTCTTCATTGATCCCAACAGCAAAATAGGGTAGGTTTAATTGGCTTAAGATGAATGAAAAGCACATTAACATGATTGTTACTGGAATATTATATTCAGGGACACCTTCAATTCAGTTATTCTCTCTAGTCTGTAGGAAAAACTATGTATTTAATAGGAGTTTTCTTCTTTGTCTTCTTCAAAACATGTAGAGTCCATCAAAAAATTAATGACTGCCTCAAGAGAAGAGGAATTTGAGAGGTTTTGGTAGGATAATTTGAATCAGATGAAAAGTCTTTGCTGCTTCATGCTATTTAATGATGTAATTGTTTCCCTGGAAATCTGAATTGCATGAACTTCTCTACTAGAGTATTATCTTGCAAATTTTAGAAGTCAGACGTCTGTGCCTGTTAATCTTTTATGGCTTTTAAATAACTTGTCAATTCCACAACATAATTCAGACAGAATTGCAAATGACATTTTGCATAAATGACAATTTATGCCAATGAAAAATCTAATTATTTGACAGTCCAATTTTGCTGTAGTTATGGAATTACTTAATTGGGATTATGATCAAATATGCTAATTAACTGTTCCTTAAACATCCATGTAATGCAAGCTGTGTAATGTCGGTTCCATTTTTAGATGAATAGAATTTGACATTTCCCTTGCTTTTCTAAAGCTTTGCTTGTCTGCCTCTATCCCCTCCCACCTATAGATCAACAACAAAATCAACGTAATCACCAGCCCTAAAGAACCTGTCCCCTCTCCTGCTCTGGTATTTTGTCTGTATGGCTGTTTGTCACTTGCTTTTTCTTGCCACTGGTTTCACATTTCTCTCTTTTTCTTTCTTTGTTGGCATGCCCTTTCTCTTTTAAATCAGATCAGTACATTCTTCATGTGTGAAATCCTGCATTAAAATAATGCAGTCTGTCAAACAAGTAGCAATATTCTAAAAAGCGTGTGAGTGTATCTTGATACAGAATAAGAATAATTCCAAAGTATTTCAAATGATGCTAACAATTACTGTGACAAGAATTTGAATGCTAAATGAAAAAGTATTATGTTTCATTTTGTTTGTATTACAACATTCAAATATGTAAAAGAAAAAGAAAAAGAAAAAAAAATAGAACCATTATATTTAAGAATGTAATGATTTGACCTAAGCTATACTTTATTTAATGGTTAAGTTTGTTTTTTTTTTGCTGAAAGGGTTACTAAAAAAAAAAAAGAATGTCAATCATGTACCCCCATTTTGTTCGAAACCTGCATTTGTCTTTGGAACACAATTTGAGATATTTTGTATGAAAACTGGCATGCTTGGCATGCAATTGACCTTATAGGGTGTATTTTTGGGAGGTTTACTTCATGCTGTCCTGAAGGCCTCTCTATGTAACCTTTGGCCAGTGCTCGTGTGTTTGCTGACTACAGTCATGGCCCAAAATATCAGCACTCTTGCAATTCTGTCAAAAATTGCAACCCTTCTCTCAGAAAACTGTTGCAGTTGCAAATGTTCTGAAATTATTTATTTTTTGTTTGCATTGGAACAACACAAAAAAATTAGAAGAAAAATAAAATCTGATTCAAATCCACACAGAACCCAAAAAAATGTCCTGGACAAAATTATTGGCACTTAATATTTGGTAGCTTCCTGTAACCATGACTGAGTTTCTTTTCTCAGTTTCCTTCTCCTCATTGCTTTTTTAAGATTTCTCCACGGGTGGTCTGTATGATTCAGATCTGGAATCATTGCTGATCTTTTCAGAACTCTTCAGCGCATTGTTTTTCTGAGTGCATTTTAAAGTGTGTTTTGGGTCATTGCCCTTAACTGGCCACTACGTTGCACCACAAAATTCTTTGGTAATCATCAGATTTCATGATACCATTACCATCACACAGTCAAGACATTCACTGCCAGAAACCCATAACATCCTTGAACCTCCACCATGTTTGACCGTAGTTCTGTGTAGACTGTGTTCTTTTCTTTGAAGGCTTAATTTTTCTGTAAACAGTGCCATGAAGTCCTTTACCAAAAAGCTCTACTTTTGTCTCATCTGTCCACAGTACATTGGATTGTGGTTTTGTTGCATAGGTTTTGGCAAGATTGTACAAGAGATTGTCCATGTTTTCCACTATTTTTTTTTTTATATCTAATCCACAGACAATGCTGTGTGTCTGTGTTAAAGTGAAACTACTTTGTGCTTCCAAAAGGGGAGATAACTAGAAATCAGTGGTCAAGTTGTATTCACAAGACTGTTAAAAATTAGTTCAACCCAAATATTAGAGTGTGTTCAGTGCATTTACAGAGAACAGACCCCTAAAACCTGGAGAGTAGCATATGCTGGCTGTGCACAGAGACTATAAAGTGAAGTAATTCTACCTCTGCAAGGACAGGCTAGCGTTGCAGAGGTAGGCTATTGTTCTTTTTATAATCATCATATGACCCCTTTAACTGGTTGCAAGTGTGATTACTATATTTCACACTTACTTGCCACTGGGCTGTAAAAACAAATTATTATTTATTACAATTTTGACAAAGTGCCAATAATGTTTCTTTTGTTTTAGTAGTGCAAACAAAGCAATAAGCATGTAAATACCAAAACGTTTGCAATTGGAACATTTTTATGGGAGACGTGTTGCATTTTCTGACAGAATTGCAAGAATGCCAATATTTTTTGTCAACTTGTACTGTATATCAGTTCTACACAAAATATTGTAGATAAACTGAAAATGTACTTGTCAAAATACTGTCCTGACAGAAGATTACAGGTAAATGGAAGCTTTTCTGATGCTACAAGTACAAACTTTTAAGCTAAGAATACCTGTCCTTTACTGAAAATCAGCTGTTGTTCTTTTCTTTGTACATGTTTCTTTTGGACACCAACCACTGTTTCAACATGACTATTACAGTAGATACAGTATAAAGAGAAGATTTGGTTTAATCATCAAAACTCATCAGAATAGTGTCCAGACTAGTCATTTTAATTCTTAGTCTATTTTTATGGAGCTCTTCAAGATACATGTTTTAATTTGCTGAATGAATGAAACGTATAAAAAACATTACCAATACTTCAAGCAAACCCCAGAGATTGAATGAAGGTTTAAAAGGTTGGCTTGTGTTCTTTCTGATACTTTGTGTTACTGCATGCTTTGGCTGGGTATGCTGTACTGTTGCTCTAATGAAACTGTACTGTAGTAATTATTACCCAAATTTCCATTTCACGTTTACATGAACAAATTGTCTAAACCAGTATGCTTATCTTTTCTAAAGTTCACCAAGCTTTGTTAAAAAGAAGTACTTGAGATATTTGAATCCTGACTTCATGTGATTGAGTATTAATTTTTAACATTCATTTCTGTCAGCTGATTTTGACCATTTACTTTTCATTAATATGGTTAAACATTACACTATAAAAATAATTGATTTTTAAAAATTATTTACCTGAGCACATTCAGGACAGTATAACATCTAGGCTGTCTCTGACTGTAATGCTTGGTGTCCTTTAAATCTTTAACACTCTACTACTTATTCTGACACACTTTATCTCTTGTTATTTTGTTTTATCTTATTTCTCTCCCTATGCACCTCTATATCAGGAGCCTCAAACTACTGTTATCCACAATCCCACTGATGGAAATAAGGTATTCGTGTTGAATGAGGATCAAGGGTTTTTTAAATTTTAAGTTACAAGAGATAT
Source organism: Enteromius viviparus (assembly GCA_032353835.1). NCBI lineage: Eukaryota > Metazoa > Chordata > Actinopteri > Cypriniformes > Cyprinidae > Enteromius > Enteromius viviparus. The sequence goes on from JAUCNO010000353.1 coordinate 12,071,251, forward strand.
TTTGAACTTAATGTCTTTTAGTGCATGTAATGCATGCTGTCTGTTATCATAGAGATAATAATTCAGTTTGTCAACATACATCCTAGCAGACAATGGAAGGTTTAAAGTCTGAAATGTTACGCTTGAAAAGATAGTTTACCCTTATTTCATTCTTTGCAGAATACAAAAGATTATATTTTGAACATATTTAAACAATTTTGTCCATATAATGAAAGTCCAAATATTGCTGGGTGTATTTAAAAGGAAGTCATTTTACAAAATAATGGATAATTTAACTTAATTTAACGATAATAGATAAGTACTGACTATAGTAACACACAAACAATTGTGCTTTTGTAGATCTACAGTTGTAGATTTTTTTTAAATCATTGAATCAATATTCAATATAATTTTAGGACCAACTCAGTGTTAATAGTTGTCAGAGATTGTGACTTAAATGAAGATAATACCGCCGTTTTTTTGAGTAATCAGTGAAAAAACCTAAAACATTTTCTAAGAGCTTACACAGTTGGGTAACACTTTATTTTAGGGGTTCTTAACTAGTTGCTTACCAGCATGCATATTACTAGAATATTAGCCATTTAGTACACATTAAGCACATTTTATTGCCTTATTCTACATGAGCTTATTCTACATCCCTAATCCTTCCCAGTACCTTACTTACTATTAATAAGCAGCAGATTAGGAATTAATTGAGGGAAAAGTCATAGTTAATAGTGGATAAGTGTTCCCTATTCTAAAGTGTTACCCAAATTTGATCTTGTATCATATACTGAATGCAATGTAGCTTGTTTAGACTACTAGAAATAATTGTGTCTTGTTGCAAGCACTTTTTCTAAAATATACAGTTACAGATTTTATTACAGAGACACTTTTTTTTGTCAGTGTATGAACATTTGTAGCATGATTTTGATTACCAGAGTTATTTGCCAGGGCATTATATACATTATAGTACATGTCAGTGACAAGTTGTCGTCATCATATTGTGTTTATCCCTGCATGTTTCAGCAGATGTTTCTTTAGAGTGTCTCAATAGTTTGGTTCTTTTTTCAGAGTGGACGTAAGTGCTGTTCTTTTTTGATTGGGAAATAGAACACATGATGTTGAAATTTGATAAGCTTAAGCTTTTCTTGGTCAATCATCACATCGACATACATAATTATTTTGCAATGTGAAATAAGGTTTGAACCTTCTGGAAAAAGGCTGTTTAATGGCCAACTCAGTGTTAATCTAACTAACCTAAAGCACCTTTATCAATGTGGGAGGTCAGTTAACCACTTCATACCACAGGCTGGTTTCAGCTTCTTTTTACAACAGATTCTGACCATTGTAATCATCATTTAACTTGAGCCTATTTAAAATTAGTTTACAATTTATTTTAAACATTAAACTAACAATTTAAATCTTAAATCTGCATGTCAGCTAATTATCAGAGTAGACTGTAAGGGTAATTTTAGGGTTAGTATAATAAGAGATACACTTGCAAAGTTTCTGATAGTATGTTGTATGTTGTAGACCAATCAAAATAAAGTGTCAGAAGACATTAAGCAGACGGTCTACTAATAGTCTAATAACTGCTAGTTGACATGTAGTAGCGCAGTTACTTAGAATATCTAAAGCAGACTATCCAAATAAAGTGTTGCCTAAAATTAAAATGATTAGTAAATTACTATTCACATTTTTTGTTTTCTTGTTTGTTCATGTATGTATTTTTGTTCCCTTTCAGGAATCATCAGAGAGTGCCAACACCACTATGGAAGATGAAGACATTAAAGGTACAGCTGAACCTACAGTAAACCAAACTTGAATTGTACATTGTACTATAAGTTGGTACCCTGTGGTCCAGTTTGTTCTTGCTCTAACTATACATTAGTATTTATATTCGCTGGCATTCACTTACTTTAGTAAACAAAAAAGGGTTGTTCTCAGACAGGAAACATTTGGGCTTCAGATTTCCAGGATTCTGAAGAAATATTTTATTTGAAAACACTACTGTTGGACTGTCCTGCTTCAGGCCTAAAGTGCCCCCATAGAGGAATGCCCATTCCACCCTCATGCACGCCAACAGATTTTAGATTGTTGTTCAATAAATTTTACTAGCCGATTCTTAAACTATTACTTCTCTCACAATAAATATAGATTGAATGCAGTCTTTCACTGTACGTATATACTGTATCAAGCTATTAATGTGGAAACATGCGTAATGAACATCGCTGATCATCTGTTTCCTGCATGTGCACTTAATTATTAGTTTGGCCTGCTGCTCCCACCTTGGTGGTGATGGTTGGTGAATATCTGCTGAGATAAGACTTTTAGGCTAAGTAATTTTAACACCCAATAGTTTTCTTTGCTTAAAGGACATAGGATCTTAAAGTAGGATCTTACGTACACATCCCCCTTACTACTTATAGTGTGTCTCTTCTGAACGAAACCGAACACCATAATGCCAAACCCATTTCAACAAATCACAACCATAGAACTCACAAAAGTCTGCAAAGTGTGAAAGAAGAATGTTAAAAGGGACATATTTCTGTACCATTTGTCTTTCTTTTGCTCTTTCATTCCTGTCTTTGTTTTCAGGGGATGCCCTGCAAACAATATGTCAATCTGTTATTCACCTTTTGACATTTCTACTCATTTTATCATTTTTCTCCTCTTTTTAACAACCTTACCCTTGCTTTTTACCCTCCTATCAATCCATGTCTTAATTAATTTGCTTTCCTGTCAACCAATCTGTCCACACAATCATTCATCTGTCTTTCTATCCATCCACCCATCCTGTCCTTGATGTTCTTCCCATATTAATATACCTTCCAAATGGCACATTTACTAGGACCAGTATACTGCCTGCCTACTGCTTCTAGAATGTACAAGCATGAACGATCTCATTCCCAGCAGTCTTGTTCTTCCACTTCCTCCTCTGTCTCATCCTGTTGGTACCTCCCAAACATGTGGCCTGAAGAAGTCTGCTGTAACCGTATTCTCAAAGCTCTCCTGGCAGTCTACCTGCTTGTTTTCCTCTTTGCCTTTTTGGCCTTCCTCTACGTCAACTTGACAGTCGATTGCGGCCAGTGCATTAATCCCAAGGCTGCTCCCAAATGGTCTCAGCCAATCCAGAGCCACATCACCAATCAGTGTAAGTGACAGGGGAGGGAGACAGAAAGTCAATGCACAGTTTTAAAATGGTGTACACTGATAGCTGAACCAGTAGTCATGACTGCAAATGAGTAAAAATGACTTGATTTGTATACCTAGCTAAGCCAAGCGATATCTTATTTTTGGGTGAACCATTCCTTTGAGTTCATTTTCATACATTCATATGAAAACAAAGAAACAAAAAAGACTTTGGGAAACAAGTCTGCTGAAAACATGGGTAATTGCTTCCCTCTACGTTTATGGAATGAGATTTCTTTATAGGTGAGTCTGCACAACATCCTACAACAGAACCAAGCAAGTAATAAAAATGACTTGTCATTGCCTTTTGTGGTGGTTGCTGGTTAGGACAAAAAATTAACAGGGTAGTCCATTTTGTTATTTACGTAACCCAAGGTTGTTCTAAAAAAGTATAAATTACTTTCCCTTGATAAGCATGGTACAGTATTTTTGTCCACACAATGGAAGTCAGTGTTTTATTCATCCACAGTCTTCAACACTCTGTGGTCCTGTTTATACTAGTGTGTTTTTGTTTGAAAACACATACCTTTTGCTATGGTTACGCCTGTCATTTACACTACTCTGGCTATGTCAACCATCAAAAATTGACTTTTTAAAATGATGGCTTGGCTGCCCACATTCGCTATGTGTATTCTTGATGGCAGTGTAAATAACAACATGCTCATTGTAGATAGATATGTTAAGTTAAGTCACTTTTATTTATATAGCGCTTTTAACTATACAGATTGTTAAATCTGTATCCAACTAAGCAAGCCAGAGGCGACAGTGGCAAGGAACCAAAACCCAATCCATGAGAGATAGGGGAAAAAATTGGGAGAACCAGGCTTAGTTGGGTCCAGTTCTCCTCTGGCCGGACGCCCAGCACCTAATTTCCAGTTCAATTTTAAACACGTTGGATTGCGTAACAACTTATAGTGTGTGTGTGCAACAAACCAGAATTGCATTTAACACACTGTTTTTAAAAATGGCATTAACTCTAATCTCTCCTTTCATTGTAGCTTAAATCTTCAATCTCATCTTTTTTGATTCAGGTTTTAGGAGGCTGATCTGACTGACCCATCCTCTACAATTACTTTACTGACCTCATGACAGAAAAAACATCAGTTGTCATGAGACATTTTATTACTGCAATGAAAACAGCTGCACTGAAATCCCAGCGTAGTTTTTGATCATAGCTGACCTCATCCACATCCACTGAAATAAATTAAGACAGAAAACAAAAATCTCTCCAGTTCACATTGATCTACTCATCTCCAGCATTCTTTGACTTCCAAAAACTCTATGTCCATTTATGGTTAGTTTACCAGCTGAGCTTTTCAGCTTGTGCCATGTGTTTCTATAACTAGGAACCAAAGTATTTCAGTGTAAATGGTACGCCTGCACTATAGTCTTTCACATCAAAACATCATCATACAACGCAGTGCTTTTGCAGGTGTATGTTTTGTGAGAAATTTGCATGAATTTTTTTTTTTAGATCAAAAATGATATGTAAAACACTATGGAGTGCCATTTACTCTGATTTGCTTCAGTTGTTTCACACAAAAAAAAAAGTTATCTGATGTTTGAGAATGTTGTTGTGGCAGTTGATGCTGTTATTTTCAGACAGGGAAGGTTGTTTATCGCCGCCATCTTTCCTTCATGTGAAACTAATGCTTCAGTGTTGTTTTGAAGAGCCACAGAGTGATACATGGGCTTGTGAAAAGCATTTTTTTATCGCACAGTGTCAGTCATTCTTTGAAGTAGGCAGATATTTTCTTCAAGGCTGTCTTTTTCTTAGAACACACTTAAGAGTTTCCATTTACAACACAATCTAAGAAAAATCTGACAGCCAGCAATAAATAAAAGATCACAATGCTCCTCTGGCACCTCAGGCAGACTTTCCTAAGAGTTATAGCTTTCCAAAAATGCCTTTATCATAAACTCTTTAACCATAACTCTGACCAAAAATTTAAATGTTTAGGCTGCAATTCAAAATAAGTAAGGGATGTTAATTTAAGTAAATTTTGTAATGCTCACCAGGAAAGCACAAACATATGAAATATTAACAAATAGTGTTTTAGTTTTAGTGTGCTTTCTGACTTAAGAGGCCTATAGTGAAGCTGACCTGTGACATTTTGTTATAACGGGAGTTGCTCAATGAAGATGATGTCACTGACTGGTTCATGGCAACATAACACTAGCGATGACAAGCATATTTTTGTGTTATACAAATACATGTAAATTGAATATCCTTAGCTGTAAAGTGAACAGCAGAAAAAGTAGAAATGCTAAATAAAAGGGCCATTTAAACATGTTTTTAAACAATGTTTCAAAGATCCTTTGTGGACATACAGAGCAAAACTCAAATAAAAAATCGAAACTTCTGAATAAAATTGTCCATCCATTTCTTCTCAACATGAGGAAAGGATCTATTTTGTACACACAGAAGACCAAAAGACAATATGACCTTTAATTTTAATTTTTATTCTAATGTATTATAAAATAAACAAAGAAAGAAAGACCTTATTTTTAGATCTCTAATCATTTGTCCACATTTGTCTCCAATTGTCCAAATTGGACACACTGACCATTTGTTTGGTTTCAGACTTTAGAACTTTACTGTATGTACTTAGTTACACATATTGACTGAGCAAAGCCCTGTCAAGCAGTGCTGACCTTTTAGTTAAACACTGGATGTGAGGCAGCATACCAAAATATTTAACTTTCCAGAGCAGCCATCCTTCGCGGTTACATGAAAACAGAAAAAATGAAATTATTGATGGAGAACCGGTGAGGAGTAACTGACATAGTTACACCATACAATGTGCAACAATAAATAACAGTTTAAGTAAAACATTTAAGTGGTTAGGTGTGTGAATAGCAGAATCTGTTCAATGTTTCGTATAGTATCTGTGTTTACCTCAATGATAGCAGTGTTTAATATTTGCACTTCTTTACTGAGCAAACCTATATTCTATTGTCTTGTTACAGTGATACACTGTATGAAGAAGAAGTAGAAGAAAGTGCATATTCCAAATAAGTGCTATACTTAACAAAGTTATGTAATCAGAATAAGGCTGTTGAACACTTTTGAATGTTCATCACCAAGTTCGGTCAGCTTAGGCATCACTCAACACTGCTTTATTACGCAGCTCAAAACCCTCATAAGGGTTTATTGTTATTACCCTGTCCTTCTGTAAAAGACAACTGTTGGGCATCAAAATAATTAGAAAAAGCTTGTAGCAGCTTCTATGCAATGTGCTGAAATGTTATTTTTAGGTTCCAATCAGAAGACTTATTCTGTCAAGACAACATTCATAAGGAAAATGAAAATACACCTATGCATTTGTTATCTTAGGAAAGAGAGGATGTATAGCGCCTCCATGTGGTTATAAGTGGAAACTGTAAACATGTTCAATTTCAGGAAAGCCCCTAGATGTGTGGGCCCTGCAATGGCTGCGTCCCATTTAATAAGTCACGACAGAAACCTTTTTCACCATTTCCAGATTTCTCGTTCTTATGTCTTTCACAATATTTCTAACTCTGAATTTTTAATTCTGATCTAAATAATTAGTTATCCCCTCTGAAGGATTGGCTAATAATTGAGTGATACTAATAGTGAACTACTACTTTCGAACCGAGCGTTTACTTACTCCTTTACCCGAGTTCTTGTTAGCTTGTAGTTTAAGAGTGCATTAGTCATTTGTTCTCATGCATTTTTTTTTTACTGATGAAACATGTATTCTGAAGTCTTACCTCATAACTGTCTCAGATTTATAATTTTTTAAAACCTCCAGTGGATTAATTTGGAATAAACATGAGAATTTTTGCTAAAAAAATGTAAAAATAGCACACTGTTTTCTCCCTTATTTAAAAATACTTTTACCATGTCGTTATTATTTTTATTACAAATTGTATTTTGGTATCTTATCTTGGTTTAAATGATTTGTTAAGCCTTATCGCAGCATTAAATTATTAATTTGTTGAAACTAGCTGCCTCAGAATATCTATCTTGGACCAACTTTACTGAGCTGTGAAACATCTATTTGGATCTGTGATGTCTATTAAAAGCAGCTGAGAAAATGAGCTGGCATGGTGGGAATTTGGCGCTGTTGGCTCTTCTAAACAAACACTCACTTCTCATATCTCACTGTCTATAATGACTCTCTCTCAGAGCTTTCAGTTCCCACTTGATTTCAATCCTGTCCATGCTTTACGAGAGCCTGGCTTTCAGGTCATTCTTTAATGTAGATCAGTGCCGTTCAGGAAACCAGAAAAGTATAGACAACTTTTCATGGGCATCTCCCCATGGTCCCTATTGGTGCTTGCAGTATGTCACTCATTCTTTTTGGATTCTTTTGCTGTGTCATTTCCATGTGCGGACCCTACACTTCCCATCCATTGGATACTGATTCTAGTTATTTGCATAAAATGTGCTCATTGCTATCCTATTGGTTCCAGTGAGGAGGTCGCCTCCCAGAGGACCTCATGATTTGATTAGCTTGAGTTGGTGTCTATTCTGTACAAGCTCCTATTTCTTGTCCCTTCTGTTTATTAATATATGTAAACAGATAAAAGGTTGCCTGAGAGACCAGCGTGATATGTTTAAACTCGGTCAGAGAGAGGCCAGACTGCTGCTGTCCTATTTTTATGTTCAGTTGGGTACCAGCTCTTCACTTTGGGTTCACTTCATGGTTATTGTCCTGGAAACTCTGAGTTGAGTTGAGGTGAGTCGATGCAATTATATACAAAGGTTTTTCATTTTAGAATATTTACACTGGCAAAGTACCCTAGCTCTAGCTACATCTTTAGACTAGTCATATCACTAGCTACTTAGTCACTGCACAGTGTTTTTGTGGTTTTTCCTTCACACTTTGTTTCTATTCTTGTCGATGGTTTCAAAACCTGGAAAGCCTGAAGAGGAAATTAATTAATTGAAGACAAATGTACATCCATGTTCACTCGATTAGAGTTATTAGTTACTTCAAAACAACATGTAAAACTGCTGATATGTCATTGAGTATGCTTGAGTAAACATGTCGAAGGAACGAGCAGTTGTTCATGATGGAGATTTTGGGATCATTGGCACTGGTGGAATGTTCTCTGTCTGTTCTTGATGCCAGTTTCAGCAGCTGCTCTGTGTCCCATTGAGACTGGCATAAGAAATACCAGCCCTGTCTAACTGGAAGACAGCTGATTGGTATTTCTAGATACTTAAATTATGGAGTTTGGGAATAATGTAAGTGCAAAAAATGTATTGTTTCCAATTTTGGAGATTGAGAATATTTTGATAAAGATTCCGAAGATGTATCTGTAGAAATCTGTAGAAACATTACTGTTATTTTCACTAAATGTTTGCCTCATTCAAAAGCATGTATGTTCTTTACCAGTTTGTACATTTACAAGTGACCAAAGGTCCACTCGCAGATGTTAATCTGTGTGCTCAAGTTCAGTCAGCTGTTCGACAAGTTTATGCAGCTGTCCTTCAATGACGCACTCGCTTGAGATTTCTTCTTACCATCTTTTGATCACTTCAGGATCACACAGCACATTGTACATACTTAAACTATAAAATGAACTTAATGGCTAACCACAAAATGTGTTAATATAGTGGTTAATGCGGTTTAGTTTAGTTTACAAACTACAATTCTGATTTTCAGTTATTCACTTAATACTCACCTCATAGGTCAACATATAAAATGGAGGATCAAGGAATGAACTTCAAGCAAGCTTATGGGTCTCTATCGGAGACAGACAAAACATTTGAGCCCTTATTCATTGAGGAGGAAGATGGAGACTACTTCGAAGACTGCTTGGAAGAGATTGAGGCTGCTCTAACTCTTCCTGAAGAGTCCATGCCTTACACAATAAAATGCAGAGAAGCTTTGCAAGCTGAGTTTAATGGACTTATGCAACACATGTTGGCACAGTTAGATGCTTTTGATGCAGCCCATCCAACTGCTGCACCACTGGAGTTATTATCAGAAACAGTGAACAAAATGGACAAGAATGGATTCACAAAAACAATCGAGTTCGATAAGATGTGCATTCCTGAGAAAGGACAAAATGTGTTGCAGGTCGAAGATAGTGCTGTTGGAATCCCTGTGGAGGCAAAACCTGAGTTGTCTGCCACAATGGAGATACAAAAGCTCAGAGAAGCCTTTGAGAGCTGTATTGAGGAGGTTGGCCAGTTGGAGCGCAGGAGGGATGAGTTGGTTCAGGAGCTTCTGGAGCTGGAGGAGCCTATGGCCCAAGAGCTGCAGACTGTGAGGGAGGCTCTGGGGGAAGAACGAGGCCTTCTGACCAAAGTCAAACTGGAAAGACAAAGCCTCCAGGAGGAAACTCAAAAGACCAAGAGACGCCTGTTCACAGCGGCCCGAGACTGTGCACAGAGACAAATACAGCTTGAATTACAACAGAAAGAGGTGGAGCAACTTAACCAAACTCAGGTAGTGTTAAGTGAACTAGTACAAGTACATTGTACAGTTTCTTTATATTAAACTTAAGCAAGACTGTTTAATTGATTAAAAAGATTTTAATGTAGTTTAGAAACGTCTAGCAAAAGAATCCCACTGTAGTATTTCCCCTTTAATAGCTAATGTCCAAATTTACAAATGGCATGATTTTCCTTTGAGGTTTAGCTAATATTAACATATTTTTTGTTTAGTTGTATATGCTTGTTGGACTTCATTATTGCAGGGTAAAAAGCATTATTATATTATTATAGTGAGTTCTAATGTTTTGTTTTAGTTTGTTGTTGCATGCAGTTGATATAGAGACATAATTTGACTATTTCCTGCCCACGAGAATACAGTCAAAACAAAAACCAGTCCATGATATAAAAACATTTGGAGACCTCTGGTTTAAGTTACTCAGCCCCTGTTGTTCATGTGACATCAGATGTGATAAATGGGTGTTAATTTCACTCTAACTGTATTCTAACCCTCTGGCTCAGGAGGAGCTGAAGGACCTTGCTGTTAAGCTGACTGAGGAGATCACCAAGGTCCATTCAGATCACCAAAGCCACCTGCAGGAACTACAAAAGCAACTGACCACTTCCCAGGATTCCTGCAAGAAGAAAAATCGCTCTTATGTAACTCAAGGACGCCGGGCCTCATGTGACCTCCAGCAGTACCTGCAGGGTGGGATCAAAGCTCTGGAGGAGTTCTACGAGCCCCGGTTAGTTTCCCTGCTGAAGAGACGTGAGGTCACCATGGATGCCCTCAGTAAGGTTAAAGATCAGTGCCAGGAGCTGAAGGTTCAGTTAGGACCACTGAGAGAAGAGGAGCAGATGCTGAGACTCCAGAGAACTTGTCTGGAGGAAAGGATCCAACTAATGGAAAGACAGAGGAGGGAGAATGTGGAACAATATCGGGTGAGTAATCTACACTGATTTTATATGATCGTCATTTTAATTATTGATTGTTTAATGCTCTTCATTCAGGACAGAGTTGATGCATTAGAGGAGAACATCAGAGAACTGAAAACAGAGCGCAAGATCCAGATCAAAAAGACTGAAGAATTGGATATGCTGAAGAAAAACATGGCCAAAGAGCTGTTCTTCTACAGGCAAGTGCAAACACTTTTTCAAAGAGCGTTTCTTATTTTAACTATTTTTATTTTACTATTACACCATGCATGTACCAAGTGATAAAAAGACAATTGATAATGCATCCTCATCCTTACAAGCTGCAACAAGACAGTTCTGCCACACTAAACTAGATAGCACCGCCCACAGTGATTTGTCATTGGTCCAAAAGCTTACTCTATTAAATAATAAAAGGGGGTAAGATTCCCCCAGGGCATGATGACCCCAATTTTTTATTTATTATTTACTGTAACTCATAAGTATATAATTCAGCATTTTCATGTATTAGACATACATCTACACTTTGGCTAAAATACATAAGCTAATTAAGTCACGTCAATTTATGACATATTTTTAATGAAAATATGCAATTAAATATCCATAAGTTACACTTAATTTTAAGATGTCATTGTTACAGTTTTATTATACAGGGTGGGCCATTTATATGGATACATCTTAATAAAATGGGACTGGTTGGTGATATTAACTTCCTGTTTGTGGCACATTAGCATATGTGAGGGGGGACACTTTTCAAGATGAGTGGTGACCATGGTGGCCATTTTATTATTTATTTATTAAGGTGTATCCATATAAATGGCCAACCCTGTACATTTAAGTAACAAGTAATATTAAGTATATGTATTTACTATATGGTTAAGGTTAGAATAAAGGGTTACTTGCATGTGTTTTTTATGGTTATTATAACAGTACATGCATGCAACATGTAAAAATGACACCTTAAAATGTTACTGATGCATTATCAATCTGTACACACTACACTTATATAAACATATGTTACAAATTAAAGGGTGTTTGCATGTCAATGTTTTCATCTAAAAGCTGAAAACCTTTAATGCATTTTAGAGGATTACAAATCAGTGTTCAACTAGTAAAAGTGCTACCATTATTTATTGTCTCTTTGTAAATTACAAAACAACAGCTTTGTGGAGGAAAAAAGGGACATCACATTTGTATATTTGTATAAGTGATATCACCCATCATTTTCAGGCATTTTTGCAGATCCATGTGAGTGGGGATACTTCTGACAACATTGTTGTCTGCATACAAAACTTTTCAAAAATGCTAAGATTTTTCAGTTTTTAGTACATCACTGTCATGTAAATATACCCTATAAAAACACACTGTTTTTAAGATGAGAATCTTCCTCCATCTTACCTTACGTTCTGATTGGCTGTGACAGTACTGGATTACACTTTCAGTTTGGACAGACAATTTACTTCTTCTAATTGCTGAAAACTGCAATTCATTACATCGGGTAAGGATAGATGACATCTATATTTTATGCCTTTATTGTTTTACAGAGAGCATGTAGAGGGCACCTGCAAGCAAGAGAACAATGTGGTGGTGGAAAAAACCTAATGAACTAAAGTTTGTTACTAATTTTCTTATTTATGTAAAAGTATATCATAGTCATAGTTTAACAGACACTGCCTCTTGTCTCTATTAGTCAGTCAACAAAACTGTAACCCCAGTTTACCGAAGACGCACAACAGTGTTTTCTGCAAAGGTCAAATAAGATCAATATAAAAAAAAAAAATAAAAAAATACACACTGAACAGCAAGGACCAATTGTGTCAGACGTCCAAATCTTTATCTGGCAAGTTACAGAGTTTAGATTGTTCTTAAAACACTGTTTTGGTTGTGTGTATAAGAGGGAGTAAAGCTCATTTATCAGTCGGGCCTGTGAACTAATTGCTTTCTTTTATAAGTGGGAAAAACAGGGACTTATTTGGGCCCTGTAGGAGAGCCCTGTAAACATGCTGACTGCATGAGGTGAGAACGTTTAGATGAAGGACTGAGAGAAGATGAATTAAGTGCTTGGTTGATTTCATGTGTCTTGTTAATAAGATCTTAAATAAACAAGAAAGACTTAGAAATAGTGTTTGTATGACTCGTAACTAGTTGTGAATAGAGTATAAGGTCAGAGTGACAGGGAGCCTGTTTTTTCAGACTGAAAATGTTGCTATTTTAAAACATTTTGGTGACTAAAATATAAAAACAATATATTTGTATCTGGGTATTTAGAAAAATAAAAAGGCATTTGTTGATGCAACACTGGGTTTTGTTGAGTCTCTTTTTTGGATTTCATTTGTTAAACAATTACAAGTTAGGCAGGCAAGACAGATCGTCGTTTACATTTGGTTGTAATATCAATCTCAAATGTTTTTGTGGTCACTTATGAGAGTGGGAACTGCGGCAAATCCTAGACATGGCTATGAAGGAAGGTGTGATATATGGCCTGTCCTTACCTCTTTTGTCCTGTGATCTCTGCTGTTTTTGACTCCCACATTTAATAAACCGTACGAAACACTAAACCGTACGACACTTTTTTTTTTTATAAATCCCATAATTGCCCACAAGCTTAAAATAACAAAAAAGTCTTACCTTAAAAGACGCGCCATTCCTTTCATTTGAGCTTGGAGCAAAGCGCGAGAACTCTCTGGCAAGGGCCAAACCCACTAACAGGTAACCCCGCCCCAAACTCAAGCCATTGGCATTCAGTCACCTACAACTTTTCTAATTGGCTAATATATCTGCTGCTTGGCTTACGCAATTTCTTACGTTTAGTGATTTATGTAAGAGATATACAACACCCTTAAATCTTACAAAGTTTTGTCACCAACAACAAAATAAACTTTATCAACAAAAACGGTTTATTCATAATGTTCTGTACAATGGTATGGACATACAGGAGAAAAACATTGAAAAGTCACAATATTAAAAAGACATTAAACACAACCTGACTGATACGTGAAGCTCAAAGTAAAAAGAGTACACAAGAGCTTAAGTTATTGATACATCTAGCCAGTACTTAAATGGATACTTAAAGTCAGAAAATGCATTTGTAGGACAAGTAAAAAAAAAAAAAAAAAAAAAAAAGAAAACAATCTACTGAACACCAACATTGCACCACTGCACTCTGGTCACAATATACTACACACCTGTATACACTTTTCTGATATTAAGTAATACTTTAAGTATACTTAAACAGCGAGGAAATCTTCATGGGACACTTGAGGGAAGGTATGAGAAGGTTCGTTTGTCTCATTTTGATATTGAACAATGATCAACTGACATTTTTCTTAGAAAAATACTCTATTAACAGTAGTAGAAAATGCCTGGCGGGGAAATGGTCAATTATTCCTTTTCCATTACTTGGGGGAAAGAGCATTTAAGTTCTTCACTTGAGTGTAGACAGACAGTTTTTAGAAGAGTTTTGTCTTATGTTGAGAGAGGGGTGGTGTAAAGAGCCGTATTATCCCTGAACCTCAGTGTCTGCTGCCCCCTCTGGGTCTTCATCATTGTAGATGTTCTCTGCCTAAATAAATAAAAAGAAATATGCACATAAAACATTTATGTGCATTTATGTCCCCCAACATTTAAGCAACGCATACACTTGAGCTTATTTTGTTCATCGCAGAGGAACTGAAATTGTATGCTTTAAATAATATCCTTACCATCTGCCACACTTGCATGATGTTGTCCTCAGATACGGAGCAAATCACCCACGGTTCATTTGGATTCCAGGAGAAGTCAGAAATCTTGGCTGTATGGCCTCCATGGATGAACTACATTTTTTAGAAAATAAAACGTGAACAGAGAATTGCACAATAAAAACAACATCTAAATATACGTACATTTAAAACAAAACTGAACAACATTACTACTCACCAGTAGCTCTGGAGGCCCATCCTCTGCATCTTCTGGTGACTGTTCTTCACCAATTTTACTACAAGAAAAACAATGAAGTCTCCTTAACAACGTAAAAAGATGATAATAAAGTATTTTACATTTCCACGGCAGTAGTGAGGAAAATGAAAATGAGACAACCCACCTGAGGTCCCAAACATTGAGTCGCCTGTCTGTTCCGCTGGAGGCCAGGATGGTCTCATTATGGGGTGACCACTGAACCTGTAGACAGATTTGAAGATTTTATGTCATTACACTCATTTATCTTTAATTTCATTTCCAATCATGGTAGGAAGGGATGCGATACCTGAAAGATTTCATCTTTGTGCGATTCAAATGAGTGAAGTTTCAGCTTCAGGTTTCGCAGATCCCACAATGCAACAGTCTGAGAGAGACAAAAAGCACAATTCAGGGATCTAAATATAGAAGCACATTTAATAAGTGTCCACAAATCTGACAGAACCAATTGCTCAGTGTAGTTCTCACTTTGTCAGCAGAACCAGTGGCCAGAATGAACTCGCTGTAGGGGTTGAAGGACAAACAGTTGACCTCTGCAGTATGGGCATCTACTGCATGACTGGGTTTGGATGTGTTATTGGAACGTGTGTCCCAGCTAAAGAAAGGGGAGAAATCGGTTTAAAATACTGCTTGCATTAAATGACCACAGTTAGAACCATTAAATGCCTTTTTAAAATTACATGTCGTGCTAAAAGTAATTCAGAGTACAGAGACACGGGAAGACATAGAACTTACATCATAAGCTTCTGGTCATCTGCAACAGACCCAAAGAGAGACTCATGCAGCAGGTGCCAAGACACGTCCTCCACTACAGCCGTATGACCAGTAAAAATGGTCTTAGCGTCCACTATTTTTCCCTCTTTTGGCACTGTGCTGATGTCCCACAGACAGATGGTCTGCAGAAAAAAAGAACTTGAATATTTAAGTGTTGGCTAAATTTAAAAGCAAATAATAGGTACAAAAAGTTAACATCTAAAACCTCAGCATGTTTGCAAATATACAGTTGTGGTCACCATATAATTAAGTCAATGATAGCGACTGTACAAGTATCTTACATGGTCATCAGATGCACTCAGTAGGCAGCCACTCAAGTTGGGGTTCCAGGACAGACCATATCCTTCTTTCTGGTGTCCTCTTAGACGCAGATCAGGAGTGCACTCTCCAGAGGGGTCTTCCAGGAGTACAGGAAGGGAACACAAAGAGCACACATTTAAAGGGGAACACTTAATACTGACATGACGACACCTGCACACAAAGACCAAATTGACAAGTAGTTCGTAAATAAAAAGTTAAATCTGTCATTTGTTACAATTACGAAAAAAGTCATGGTCATAACCACAATGAACAACCAGTTGATTTGTGTTTTAGTGCAATGCTTTAAATAGTGTGATATACTTGAGCTATTGAGTTAAAATTCTATCTTCACACCAATTGCCTTTGGTGCGAGATTCATAAAGCTAGTGTCACATAACTTCTCCAGGAATGCTCATACCAGGTTTGGAGGGGTGTTTGGTGTAGTCAAAGACCAGCACGTCACTAGTGGGGGTCTTGGTGGCAATGATGCAAGGGTTCTGTGGCATGTAGCGAGCCCTGTTCACTTCTCCCTCATGATTTATCTTGATTTCAATCTCAATCTTTCCACTTACTGAGCCGAAACCACCAAATTCTGTGAACAAACAGAGAAACAGGTGTGAAAACGTGAGAAAAGTGCACAGGTGGAGACGATGCAGTCACAACTATGCTCATGATCTGCACATCATATATTTGCCACTCACCTCCTTTTTCACTGTCATAATGCGAGGCATCAAACTGGGCATCATCATTTGGCAGCTGGACACTGGCAATAACCAGGTGATTCTGCTCATCAGAGGTATGTGTGCCGAGAACCAGACGGTGTACGCTAAAATCCTTCCCTTCAGGTCTGTGAAACAAAAGTAGTGTTTATTAACACCAAGCTTTAGATTAATGTACAACTGTGATGAAACAACACAGAGCACACATCATCCCTAAATTTCTAAAGCAGTGAACCTAAAATATCACTTTCACACCCCACACACACAAAAAAAGTTGAATCAATCATCAATAAATTAAACATTGTAAAGTAGGGCTGCAACTACTAATCAAAAATAATGGAAATAATTGACAATTAATTTGTTTATTGATTAATCACATCTGTCACATCACTTTTCAGCAGTGAATAAAGTATTTTAGGAGAAAACATGTTGAAAACATATGACACAGAGTTAGCTGCTGCTGGAAAAGTAGAGGACCAAATTTGTCCCAAAAATAATAACGCATTTAGTGATTCAAACTAAAGCATATTATAGTTTTACACAGCTTGCCTTTTCATGTACTTAGATTGGTGTACAGGTTTTTAAAGGATACCATTATTTTTAAGGATACAACACCGGGAATGTGGAACATCCATTTTATCACTAATTGATTCTGAAGCTACGTCTGTAACGTTAGGTGTGAATGTGTGTTACCTGGTGACATCTGGCAACCACTGAGCAGTAAGACTGGGCCACTCCAGCGCGTGGGTCATCACCAGATCGTAAAGAAACGGTGTGTTTTTCTTCCATATTTTATATTCTTCATTGATCACCCTCTCCTCCACCGCGTCATCAAATGCAGCTGTAACAAAAAGGGGCGGGAAAATAAGATGAGATCTGTCAAAACGCCTTCAACATACTTTTGCAACTTGAATAAAAGATCATAAAGTTTGTTTCCCCCCTACAAATGCTTTACGACAATACGTGGCTTAACGCCTAATCTAACGTTACTGGAAGATGAAAATACAACCAATATTGTTCAATCTGTCATATACGAACTCTCTGGAGAACGACATATAAGTTAACTAAGTGCACACTGCCAAACATTTATTATCAGTTAGCAAGACAAAAAAATCCCAAATAGTGAAAGCTTCCTGAAATAAAGCGACGCATCCCACATTCATACACTTTAACTTAAAAGCCAAACAAACTAAGTTAGCCGAGGCTAATTCGACGCTAATTTAACTAAATCGGGTAATAGTTTAGATACGTCCTAACATGACCCCATCCTAATAATAATAGATTTACATCGAAAAACAGCTACTACGTGGTCATAACAAGCTCTAATGTATAAACTGTACTGATGTAGCAGCACTGTTTCGTTATGGCGGGATTCGGCCTGCGCTGAATTCACACCAACAAACACCTCCGCCGCCGCTACCGGCTTCATTTACCCACCGCCGCTAAAAGAGAGGACTCCGAATACCACGAAATCATACTGACCTTCTTTATCAGCCATAACGCCTCGACAGACAGCTATCACTAGTAAACTTGACCGATAGCAGGATACCGGTGTAGTTTCCTCAAGAGTGCAGGATGCTCTTTGTCTCGCGCCGGCGTGCACGTTCGCGCCAACTCGGACAGACACAGCACAGCACGCGCCACCAATGAGCGGAGAGGAGAAGAAGAGCGGCTTCTTCTGCGGAGGAGGAGGATCACACACTGCCGCCGCAACACTGCCCTCTGCTGACAACACGACACGTACACCTGTCACCTGTCCTTCTGCTTTAAATGATGAAAGAAACTTTCATGATTAATGAATTAATTAATGGAATGGAAAATGAATGAATGGGAAAAAAATGTATAATGTAAATCTATAGTGACTTTAGTATAGTTCCTGATTCATGGCTAGACAGGAGACCTCAAAGAGGGTCATATTGTGTGTATAATGATACTGCATTAAATTTCTGTAAAACTGTAAATGTGGTTGATTATTGGAGGGTATCTATCCCAAATAGCATTCAGTATACCTGGTCTAATCCCTCAGGAAATGGACATTGCCAATTGGTAAAGCTGTGCACTATGTTTAGACCTCTCCTGTTAAAGAGAGAGGTGTCTAATTCCACACAAACATGAGCTTAAACAGCTCCGTCTGATAGTTATTATGAATACTTAGGAGTATATTTTATCTGAGAATTACATAGGACTCGGATCCTGGCTCAGATAAACAGACAAATTCAGTTGTTATTTGTTATCTTGACTCTATGTCTGTTTTATTAAATAATGACATGAGATTTTAGCTGCTGAAAATCTTCTGGATGAGTCGAATTCACAAATGAATCGTTCAGTGAACCAGCTGACTGAAAAGAATCGGGTCAATAGATTCGGTCACGTAATGATGTTCGGTGCGTAATCTCTAAACAGTAAATTATGTATAAATGTAAAGGGTGTGGTGTATAAATGTATGTGTTTGAAACTTGATGAAATAAACACATTATTAACAACTGCACTGAAATGAGTGCATGATGAAAAAAGTTGCTTTCATTACTATAGCAACATATTCCGAGTAAGTTCTTCCAAAATTATTACAGAATTAGCCTACCACAGAATTATCTGTTATTAATAAAATGTTCTCGATTTCTTAAAAAAAAAAAAAAAACATTATCTAAAAAAACGTCTGTGCTTTGCAATGTAGTAAAGAAAAAGTCTCATAAAAATAAAATGGCGTACAGCAGACACATTACTGTGGTGTCATTTATTAACTGACTAGTAAATATATTGTGTTTCCATGCTATTTAAAAAAACAATGCACGTGTTTTGTTCGTATGTTAGACTAAATACCAACTTAATTTAGCAAAACAATAATTTCAGGGACATGCGAGTTACCAGATAATGGTTTCTTTTTTGTTCTTCTTCGTATTATAATAAAAGCTTTGTGAAACTTCACAGTTTTTAGCTTTTTAAACAACATAGTCCGTCGATATGCCTCTGATAGAGGATCGAACCAATCAGAGTATGAATGGGGCGGGGCGACACATGCAGCCCCGCCCGAGGTTCAGTCCCGCCCCGATCTGCAGGCTGCAGACAGGTCTTTTTCCCAAACGAAGCCTGTAAGCATCCACTTTTACTTTCATAAAAAAAAGGGAACCTATATAGTTGTAAGATTTTCTCTGAGACCTGGCATGTCACCGTTTTAATTCTGAATGCCATGTAAAGACTTTTCCGAGATACCAAATGTTTGGAAGTTACTATGAAAACTCCATCTGCATGGTCTTTAAAAATGGCAAACAGTGATTTAGTAATAAACTTGTACATCCTTATAAAAATATGATAGTATTTTGTAATTATCATTTAAATCTGATTTAATACACGAACACTGAGATTAAAAGCATGTGCATTACACAAAAATGTATAGGGAAATAAATTATGTATCAAATTCATATGAAATATTCATTGCAATATGCTGGGAAATCATTCAACATTATGTCCCAGCAGCACTTTAACATAATACAGTGTATAGATAATATTGTGTTTGAGGGGAAAACAAATATTGCATAAAGCAAAATGGTATATCAAATCATTCTTTTTTATAAGGTAGCTGAGAACCATTCTTACAGTGTTTGATGCAAGTTTGATTCAGTCCTGCAATCTAAATATTTATTGTTTTTGCCTTCTCATGTCATTTTATTTATTTACTTATTTTTAGAAAAAAATAAAAATAATAAATTAAAATCCTCACCCGGGGGCATATGAATAAAATATCCTTTTTCAAAAATGTAATTTTTATAAAAAAAATAAAAATAAAAATACCTAAATTCACAAAGCGTGAAGTATTTACAAATATAGGCTACAGCGTTTTAGTATTTTATATGATTTAAATATGTTTACATTATTTATTTGCGTATTTCTTTTTAACAGTATTAAGACTCTAATGAGAATTACAATTAAAAATATTTCTTATCATTTAAATGTAATTATTTTGTGAGATATATAAAGATTTGGCTTTAGTTGTGGAACTAAAAGCCTTTAATATAATCCTAATCAACATGTATTCATTTGACAGAAGCTTTTCTCCAAAGTGACTTAAATATTAGGAGATAAAGATGAGTCAGACAAGTAAGTAAAAGAGGCAAATTCTTGAAAAAGTACATATAAAACACCTTTTATTCATAAAAAGATTCGAAGCAGTTCCATACGACATACTTTATACACGTGTTTGTTCAAATGAAAATCAGTTGCAGGAAACGCAGTACCTGAACGGCATTAATATAAAACTCATGTTAATGTGTTTGTTGTTAAAGGCTGTCTATATGCAGCTTCCTTCACTCTTTATATAGAGAGCAGAAGCTTTTCCCTGGATTGGGCCTCAGTGTGTGTGTGTGTGATTCGTCCCTCTGGACGCAAATGTAATGACAAAGAGCCTAAATATGCACTAAAAAGCTGGACACAGAGAGCTGACAGTATAGAAAACCCAGAAAATCTTTAGGATCCTCGAAATTATTAGTCTTCTTCCCCCTCTGACTCAGACTCTATGGAAGAGAGAATTAAGAAATAATGTGCCTGAGATTTACATTTTGTTTGGCAGAGGATATTTTTATCCGCTATAATTCCTCACCTTCCTCCGCATTATGAAGCCACTCCACAAATTTCTTCATTTGCTCCAGAAATACACTTTTTCCTTTGGCAGCATGGGAGTCTTTGTACCATTTCAAAATGGCTTCCTCACTAAGGACATCAGCTGTGAAATGAAAAACACACACCGTGTCTTACCTTGCCTATAATATATGGTTAAAACACTGATCTGGTGACACATGGGTACCTTTATAGAAGAGCACCACAATTTTAGAGAAGGATTTCATGAAGTGGATGTTGTCGTAGCAGTACTCCTGAATCTTGAGCAGTAAGACCAGCTCTGATTGGCCCTGAGTGCTGAACACAGCCAGGAGAGGTGCATAGTGCTACAGGAAAAATAATTCATGATTGTCAGTCTAGCACCACTGCTTCTCTCTTACACAGGTCTATGCCACAAACACATGACTTGTTGCGATGAGTTACGCTACAATGGCTGGAGGATGCCTACATAATCATCTGATATACAGGAATCAAGATCTTGACCAATCAGCTGCAAATTCTACACTTCAGTATCCTAGAAATGAAATAAGTAAGGAATAGAATCTCAAGTACCTAATTGTTGTATTATCAAAATAATTCTAAATATCACACAGCTTTTTACATATAACATTAGAGATATCATTATATATAGTTTATCCATACACTAACATAAAGTGATAAATAATGCATCAATTTTATTCTGTTGCGAAATGTAGCTCTATTACTCGATTGCATTAGTCTCAAACTCAATTCCTGGAGGGCCACAGCTCTGCACAGTTTAGCTCCAACCCTAATCAAACACACCTGATTCAGC
>JAUCNO010000353.1:12128820-12143927 GCA_032353835.1 Enteromius viviparus
ATATATAGTGTGTGTGTGTGTGTGCTTGTGTGTGTGACTTTAAATTTAATTTTAATTTTACATTAAGAAAGAGTATAAAATTAAACCTACACATTTTTCACAGCAAGTGCATTTTGGTATCTATTAATTCTATTAATGTTGCCGTTTTACACTTAATAAAATTAAGTCATAGCCTACATAATAGGCTATTACAGTTAATAAATGTAATCGTCTAGATACAATATATATCTTTTTTGTTTGTTTGATTTTTTTTAAAGCCATGTTTCTGCGACATGAAATCACACATCAGTATAATTTTCTATGTGGATGGTGCAAAATACTGTAGCTGTAGGTGGGCGTGTACTACGTCTCGAGGACACGCCCATTTCCAGCACGCTTCATCAATCCACTCACTGCTGCTGTTCTGTAAAGGGCGGGTATATAAACATGGATGAGAAACAGGTAGGTATAATCGTTCTCTGAGTTTTCACAGAGACGCTGAGCCGAACTCTATTGCAATGCCCCTGAACACATGCGAATTCCAGCTGCTGTTTCTGCTCTGCGTTTTAATAAAAAGCTGTCATGCGTTCAAAAATGATGCCACTGAAGAGTTTTATGGGCACGTGGTCGCATCATCATCATCCCACCAGACTCCAAATAATGCCTCTTTAAATCGAGCGCGCAACGGAGGAAGACGAACGGAGAGCCGACACCAAACCGGTAGGTGTTTACCTTTAAGTATTTACTCATGCGTTTATACTTTTGTAGGCTTTATATATTTAATAACACTACAGTATATACAAATCTCACTCGCAGATGTTTAAAAAACATAACTGACTGAGTGATATTGCATCTATCAGTTCTTTCATGTTAAACCTTAAAACGTAAAGCTGATTTAAACTCTGTCTACTTTAGAAGTTACTTCAAGTATCATATAATTCCTTCCCCTATTCACTGATTTTTAAAGCATGGATTTTTCTCTTGCAGAACAGCAAGAGGTGGGTTGCAGGGAGCTGAGGTCCACTAAATACATATCTGATGGCCAGTGCACCAGCCTGAATCCCGTGAAGGAGTTAGTGTGTGCTGGAGAATGTCTACCCACCCACTTGCTGCCCAACTGGATTGGTGGAGGTCATTACTGGAGCAGACGGGATGCCCAGGAGTGGCGCTGCGTCACTGAACGCACACGCACCCAGCGCATTAAACTCCAGTGCCAGGACGGCAGCACGCGCACTTACAAGGTCACCGCCGTCACATCCTGCACCTGCAAGAGATACACGCGCCAAAACAACGAGTCCTCTCATGCACCTCAGAGTCCCTCAAAGGATCATCCATTGCAGAACCCCAAGAAGAAAAAAAGCAAAAATAAAAACTCAAAGGTTAATGCTAAAAATGAGTAAATATTAGAGCGTCTGGTTTGTTGAGGATGAGCCATACTGGCGCAGATTTGAGCAACGCAGGAAGGAAAGTGACTTTGAACTACAATGACTCTGACTTGGACTGCAACCAGATGTACTGTTCTCTATATTTTCAGATGTGGATTCTTTCATGACTGTGTATGAGTGAGAGTATATGCACTTTTTCAGTGTAATATGGTAATGTTTATATATATTATATATAAACGTGATCACATAAAGCAATTATGTATACTATTAAAAATGAAAGTTTTAGGATGGTTCACTCAAAAATAAAAATAAAGTCATCATTTACTTGCCTTCAATTTGATCCAAACCTGTATGAGTTTCTTTTTCTGGTAAACACAAAAAGAAGAATGTATGTAACCAAACAGTTGGTAGCTATTGAAATACTATTGGAAGGCAACTGTTTGGTTACCAACATTCTTCAAAATATCTTCTTTTGTGTTCCACAGAAAAAAAGAAGAAGTTTGGAACAACTTAAGGGTATGTAAATAATAATACAATTCTTATTAATAACACAAACTGTTTTTTTTAAAAACTGACTGATTGCTACAGCTATGTAAATATTTGCATTTCATATGTAGTCGTTTTTAAATAGAATTGCATTCATATATTTTTATAGAATTGTTTTATGAAAATTTCGAGTTGACATTTACACAGTTGAGTACCCATTTACACAATAAATTAAGTAGTTTACTTATGCTGGTTTGTATCATTTTGTTCGCCGTGTACACTGTAACTAAAGGCAAGGTTGTAGAATTTCACAAACTGACAGAAAGTATGTAACAAATAGGGAATTAGTTCAAGAAGCGAGTTTCTTCTCACTGTGTTTGTAACTCTACGCTGCATTGTTGTGAAGGGCTGCCCTCACCTGGAGGCACATCAGCTACTTTTTAGCGGCAACATGTTAAAGCTGCTTCATGGTATCCCGTATCTTTTCACTCTGCCATTCTAAAAATCGTGTTGCCGTGCCTGAGGTTATATTCCCAAGTTATGAATCAGATTCCTTGTGTTATGAATCCAGGAATCCTGAGGAAGGTGACACTGCACAGGTTACGTTGCAAGTCACTGGAAGGTGAGATACTTTGGGGATCCTGTAGAAACAGCAATAAAAGAAAGTGTGAAGCAAACTTTGAGTAATCGAGAAAACGCTTTTCAGTTTTGTAAGCGAGGTGCATCAGAAGGTCAGCAAACGGACTATGGGCGGACCTGGGCGCGCTGTCTGAGATAAAATGAGGTTGAGAATCTAAGGCAGGTAATATCATGAGTCTAACGGAAGACGTCTGTCTGATGTCTTTGGTGTGTTGACAGGTGCACTCAGAAACGGGTGCTTTTGTCTGTGCTGATTCTCCATCTCTATAATTATTCCTGACAACGGATTTGCCTCCAGAGAGTTTGAGATGCAGGGACCACCTGCTGTTATTTATAAGCTCAATTACCAAATACATTCCCTAAAGAGAGGGCTGCTCTGATCCACAAAACTCAGCATACACCCACATACTGTGGTATTCAAACACACGCTATCCGTTAGTAATGTGTTATTTGTTTACTCCAGATTCTGAGCTGAGAACACACTTCATTGCCTTTGCCAAAGGTTAGTTGCGCATAAGGTGGAGACCTTATTCTGTGCATCGTTTGTCGAATGGATTTTGAGATGTGAAGGCAGTAGAACGTGAGCTTAGACTAAATGATTGGAGATATCTGGCATATGTCACTAGAGAAAAGTCCTGTCGTTTCACTAGAAGATGCAGTGGTGACACTTTAATTAAACATCAGCCAAAACATAAAAAAAGAATAAGAAACACGATCGTGAGTTGCTCACAATAAACAGATGGTTGCATTTTCATTGCTTTTATTGAGGATATTGAGAGAAAGTTTAAGTAAACTACATTTGCAAGTAGAGCTCTGCTTTGAGTTACTGTGAAATTATCAGAATGTATTACTTGGGCATAAAAGTGTATTACAAAATCTACACTCATTTTTCTGTACATTTTTCTGTTTTTAATACATTTTCTGTGGTTATACCATGGATTCCCAAAGCCAATTTTTGTTAGTCAAACTCATTTGACCTAAATCTCAGTTTGAGAAACCCTGTTCTCTGTATTTCAAATACTCCTACACTATTTAACATTCACTTTTCTACTACTGTCATTATCATGGACCAAGAAAATCCCATAAATGTATGTGATGACACACTGGCATAAATAATTTTTATACTTGTATTTCACCCTTGTCGCGAAGGAACAAATCTCCTTGGTTCTGTTAATTCAACAGTTTAAAAAAAACAACTAAATCCTCTCCAATTTACACACCATTTAATTTGTTTCTTCTCACATGGTTTCATCGTCCCATATAGTTTTATGTTGCTGTGCATCATTTCACAACGTGCTTTAGTTCTCAACAAACCGTCATTGTTTAAACCATACACTTATAATCATATACTGTACCATACAGCCCTGGGCAGGGCTTAACTTTAGCTAATTCCTGCAGCAAGTGATATATAACTCTCTCTGTCAACACAGTTCAATGTGCCAAAATAGCCGTAACTCCACCTTACCTACGGTTTGGACCATTACCATAAACAACACAGCAACCTCACAGTCACACAACTTAGATATAAGCTAAAACTACATTTATGTCAGTGCTGCCTTGAAATTTTACTTTGTGTCAACTTGAAATGGTAGTTGTTTACATAGAACCTAGTTTGGACCAAACTACTAAATTGAGCATATAGGGCCGGTTTCCCGGTTAGGAATTAGATTAAGCCAGGAGTAGACCTTTGCTAATTTTGGACATTTAAGAATTTTTAGAAACATGTCTTACAAAAATGCTTTATCTGTTAGCATTTTAAGATCAAACAATGGCAATAATGTATTTTAAGATATCTCAGTGCAAGCTTTTTCCAGTTTAGACAGATCTAGGACTAGTCTTAAACCCTGATCGGGAAACCATAGTGTATTTTACGTGATGTATTGTACAATCACAAATTGAATGTTGTCTGCCTAAACCAACACACAATAATGTTCTATTTATTGCATTGCATTAATGTCATCTGCTGCTTTAAATGCATAAACACTTTAAAAGAATAGCTCCTAAAAAAAAAAAAGATCATTTGCTAATCCAAGATGTACAGTATATGGGTTTCAGAACAGAATATTTAGTTAGTTGCTCATCAGTGGATCCTTTAAAGTGAATGGGTGTAGTCCAAACTGCTGATAAAAGTGTCACAATAATTCACAAGTAATCCACACAACATAAGTCTATTTGTTAAGGACTTATGACTAATAAAGAAACAAACTCACCAACATCCTAAAGCTTTTTGTTGTTTCCTTTAATTTTAGGTCAGTAATGATTTTTCTTTTTTGTATTCACCATCAGGAAAAAAAAATAGTTTCTGAAAGGAGAATATTGTACAAAGTTTTTTTTTTGTGATTTAATCCAGCAGAGCACACCTGTGAGGCGTCTAATCAGGGCATATTTGACTCTTCCTCTCAACTCTGGCTCTATGCATGTGGTAACAATTCTTACAGTAATGATGCACAATTAATCATTATAAACTCTCTAGTTATAACCAGGAAGAGTGCCAGGCAGGATCTCAGAGAGGAAAGTTCATCTAATACTAATACCTCCTTTAACTAGCCCTCTACTTGTACTGTGTGAATGTAAGAAAATCTACCGTACTGGACTAAATAAGACAACCACATTTGCTTTGTTAAAAAATATTAACTCACAAAGCTACAGTATAGCCCACAGCAATGAGTTGCAACGACAGGTCTTTACCTTAGTTGGAGACGTTGATTATTTTACCGCATGTCTTTTTAAGCACAAAGCAAAACAACGTTTTCTGAGATGTCTTAAGGGCAGGACTTTATGTACCTCCAACTTTCTTGTTACTACAGCAGCCTTGTAATGTCACATTTATACCACCATCTGCAAAGCTTTTCATGTAGAGGTCAACAAATGTCACTTGCATTGTATCATATTTAAGTGCAGCTGATGCAGCTTAGCCCATCCACTCACAGACATGAGAGGAAAAGCATCCGAACGCCGTCACACCTGTTTCTCATTCAACCAAGATGCTCTTGAGAGATGGTTTCATCCTCCAGCTAACCCATCTTGTGTAAAACAAAGACCCTCAGTGTTTCTGGGGCCCCTTGTTTCTATGTTAATACATCCAATTATGAAACTGTTACTGTTATTTGAG
The DNA here is from genome assembly GCA_032353835.1 of Enteromius viviparus. NCBI lineage: Eukaryota > Metazoa > Chordata > Actinopteri > Cypriniformes > Cyprinidae > Enteromius > Enteromius viviparus. The sequence goes on from JAUCNO010000353.1 coordinate 12,134,422, forward strand.
TTTGGGCTTCGTAGGAGCAGAAACAGAATGAAGTAAAAATGACAGTTGGAATGTTAAGCACCAAAATGCGAAATCTGAGTAAACAATGAACTGGAAACTGGACTGGTCTAAGAAACACTGCGTGCAGTTTGGTAACTTGTAATGAATGGCTAAAAGATGGCAATACAGGTAGCTTGTTAAGGAAAGAACAACATGAACTAAAGATTTATTTAACGTACGTGATTTTATTTAATTTGGCAAGCAGCGATGCTACATTCCACTGTGTTTTCCCTCCCTTTTTCATTATGCTATTGACATTGATCTGTTTATATTTTTACAGGCATGTCTCAGCCGAGAGCAGCATGAGGCTAGGAACAAACCTGCTGAACACTAATGTCTTAGCTGTGGATATATTAACTAAACAATTGATCTTTATGGATGTATCTCATACATATCTGTGATTTTTTAAAAGCCGCAAAACAGAAGCCGCTGCATACAACAAACGAAACTATTTTTTTCTGATTTATTTAGTCATTTATAGGACTATAATTTAATAAAAAATTTAATTACATTAATTAGGCTATGACTCGTTGTTACACAATGCTCTGGAATGCTTGATTCTGATATTTCCATCTGATATTCCTTATGTTTGCCTTTGAGTTTAGCAACACTGTATCAATACGAAAGCCTGTTTCTGCCACTGAATAATTATCTCTTTTTTTCTTAGAATTGTTATAAAGTTCTAAAGTCAGAATTACGAGTTCTAAAGTCAGAATTGCATTACATAAAGTCAGAATTACGAATTCTAAAGTCAGAATTGCATTATATAAAGTCAGAATTACGAGTTAAAAAGTCACAATTGCGTGATATAAAGTCAGAATTGTTTAATATAAAGTCAGAATTACGAATTATAAAGTCACAATTGTGTGATATAAAGTCAGAATTAGAAATTTGTCATGATCAGCTGGATGTGCCAGCTCAGGCCACTAGATGGCACTCCAGCGCCCAGTGAACTGTGTGTGTGTTTACCTTTGTTTTCATTCCTGGACTTGTTCAATGAACTCACGTCTCCGCCCAGCTCATTCGTTGTCATAGTGTTTCATTGTTGTCTCCATGCACCCACCTTGTCTGTTGCCTGTTGCCTAAAAGTCCCGTTTATTTCTTGTTTAGATGCTGGTCAATGTTGGATGTATCCTGTGTTCTCCCTTTGTCAAGCCATTCGTGTTTTTCCTTGTTTCCCTGTGTTTTGGATTTACTGTTGCCGACCCACGCTTCTCCTACTGGATTATTCTCTTGCCTTTGCCTCTGATTTCCCCGGTGACGCTTGTTTGACTCTGCATGTTTCTATGCTGTGATTACCCTGTGTGTAATAATAAAGCCTACAGATGGATTCTTATGTTGACCAGCCCAAGAGGCTGTCAACGGTGCCAACGGCCAACGGTGCCAACAGCCAGGTATGGACGTTTTTGATCAGCTTCTTTCAACAAGACAAAACCGGCTGTCTATTAAGGGAATATGTTCAACAGTTCAGTAACCTGCTCCCTCAAGTCATGTGTGACGACAGTTTTTTACAGACTGTATTTTGCTATGGACTGAACGAGCCTGTGAAACCTGGGCTGCCCGAGGGGAGGGGTTTCCCTGCAGCCTGGGGGATTATGTAGAATATGCTCTCATTTTAGCCAGCTCTGCACTTACTGTACAGTCCTCACAGGAGCCCGAGCCCGAGCCTGTGAGGCCCCATGGGCCTGAACCTCCGGAACCAGTGTGTGGCCCAGAGACTCCATCGGGTCCGCCAGAGGCTGCACTACCTCTGGGGATGTCGGTTTTGGCCGTAGAGTTCCCAGAGATCCCATTGGTGGCTGCTCAACCCATGGAGGTCACTGAATCGTGGTTCGATCGGTCAGGGAGGGCGTGTTCCCTGTGGGCTCAGTATCAGAGGGCGATGTCAGTGTCAGTGGGGTCAAGAAGGGCATATTCACTCACTGGCCGTGAATGAAGTGCACGTTCATGGTCAGTGAGGACCCCGAGGGCGCAATGTCAATAGGTTCGGCTCGGGGGCGCAATGTCAATCGGTTCGGCTCGGGAGGGTGCATTCACAGTCTGGTCGGTCTAGAAGGGCGTTGTCACTGACTGTTGGTTGCAAGAGGGCGCGTTCATTCCCTGTCTGGTCTCGAAGGGCGTATTCACTGTCTAGTCAGTCTAGTAGGGCACGTTCACACTAGTTGGTTCTCAAGGGTGCAAAGTCAGTCTGGTGGCCCCAAGAAGGCTCTGTCACTGTCTGTCTGAACCAGAGGGGCTCGGCTGCCATCCGCTCCGCCCTGGAGGATGGCCTCACTGTCTGTATCGCCCAGGTGTTCAGGTGGTGCTGAACACAGGTTCAGGTGTTCAGGTGGATCCGTATGTTTCCCATCGTCTGATTCATGACAAAGTTATAAAGTCACAATTGCGTGATATAAAGTCACAATTGCGAGTTATAAAGTCAGATTTACGAGTTATAAAGTCACATTTGTGTGATATAACGTCAGAATTGCAAGTTATAAAGTCAGAATTGCGAGTTATTAAGTCAGAATTGCAAGTTATAAAGTCAGAATTACGAGTTATAAAGTCAGAATTGCGAGTTATAAAGTCACATTTGTGTGATATAACGTCAGAATTGCGAGTTATAAAGTCAGAATTGCAAGTTATAAAGTCAGAATTACGAGTTATTAAGTCACATTTGTGTGATATAACGTCAGAATTGCGAGTTATAAAGTCAGAATTGCAAGTTATTAAGTCAGAATTGCGAGTTATAAAGGCAGAATTGCAAGTTATAAAGTCAGAATTGCAAGATATAAAGTCACAATTGCGAATTATAAAGTCACATTTGTGTGATATAACGTCAGAATTGCGAGTTATAAAGTCAGAATTGCGTGTTATAAAGTCAGAATTGCGAGTTATAAAGTCAGAATTACGAGTTATAAAGTCACATTTATGTGATATAACGTCAGAATTGTGAGTTATTGTCACAAAGTCTCTCTATGAGCGCGATGTGTGCGGTGTACCTCTCAGTCGGAGACAGGACAGCGGAGACAAGAAACTTCTTTGCAAACATTTATTAAGCAAGACCAGGAACAAATGAAATAGCTGACGGGGCAGCAGCGCAGAAACACACTGGGTTGCATCAACACAGAGACATCACATAACTTCAACACGACCTAACGTTGAACGGAAAACAAAGGTATTTAAATACAAACTAATCAGGGTAAAAGTGAGGACAGCTGGCAAAAACACAGGTGATACAATTTAACTAAATACGGGAGAAACCAAATGGACAAAGACAGAGGGGGAAACAAGATCAGACAGATACAAGATGTAACATAACACCCCCCTCCCGGAAAGGCGCACCTGCGCCGTATACTATCATAGGGGAGGGAGGGCTGGGCGTTCTGGAGGCCGGACAGGAAAGCACCCACATGCTTGCCTCCAGAAAGGATCAGGTGCTTTGACTGGCCACACTGGCTGATTAGTCTTAGATGGAGGATACTCAGGAATTCTCGATAGCCCAGATGGCTCAGGTATAGACCATACAAGTCCATAAACAGCCAATACAATTTTCCCTGTCCCGCCCATCCCCTCCTAGGACCCTCCCTTACTGCCCCCCCCCAAAAAAAAGACTCTGGGGGGCGCACGGGGTGCACGGCAGACTCTGGGGGCGCACTGGATGCGCGGCAGACTCTGGAGGGCGCACTGGATGCACGGCAGACTCCGCAGACTCAAGGGGTCGCTCAGGCAGCGTGGCAGACTCAGGAGGATCAGGCCATAGCAGCAGGTCCTCCGCCACGGGTTCAGGAGGGTCGGGCCATAGCAGCAGGTCCTCCGCTACGGGTTCAGGAGGGTCGGGCCATAGCAGCAGGTCCTCCGCTACTTTTTCTGGAGGGTCGGGCCACGACAGCAGGTCCTCCGTTACTGTCTCAGGAGGGTCGGGCCACGGTGGGAGGTCCTCCTCCACCAACGGCTCTGATAACGGCGGTGGCAATGGCAGCGTGTCAGGCTCAAGCAGTGGCAGCAGCAGCATCCATCTCCTCGGCCGCTATCTTAAGAGCACGGAGGCATTTCTCCATAACTAACCTCGACTCTTCTGGAGACAGGATCGGGGGAAGTGAGATCGGGATCGCAGAAATTCCATACGGTACTCCGTACCATGGCATTATGACCGGAGCTGTGTCCCGCAGATCAAAGGAGCGAGGAGATTTCAGCGACGGACCACACCGAACAGCGTGCCGGCTTTCCGGTGAAAAACTCCGCCGAGACGAGCCGAATCCAGCGAAGATGTGCACGTTCGCACCTCTGAACCCCATCCTCTGTTTGAGGTCTCATTCTGTCATGATTGCGGCGTGAGTACGGAACCTCCCAGTGAGGCAAGGGAACAAAAGACAAAACAAAATCAAATGCAAAAGTATATAATTAAGACAAAAACTCCAGAATGAAACAAAAAGCTGACAGGGCAGCAAAAAAGACATACAGGCGGGGATCATAACAACATCAAGACATCAACGAGACCTGAATGCAAACGAAAAGACAGCGGTATTTAAACACATACAAATCAAAGGCAAAAGTGAGAACAGATGTAAAAAACAGTTGAGACGATCAAACTGATTAGGGCAAAACCAAAATGACACAGACAGCGGGGGAGACACGACAAGACAGGAACAGAATGTTACAGTTAAAGTCAGAATTGCGTGTTATAAAGTCAGAATTGCGAGTTATAAAGTTACAATTGCGAGTTATAAAGTCAGAATTACGAGTTATAAAGTCAGAATTGTGAGATATAAACTTGCAATTCTGAGAACATGATAATCATTATTTTTTTCAGCTAAAAATTTAACTTCATAACTACAATTGTGAATTTATGTTTCACAAAAGAAAAAAAAGTCATAATTGCGACTTTATATCACACAATTGTTTTTTTTTTGTGGGCTTCCATAGTATCACGATCCATACATGTGAAAGAAACAGGCACTACTTTCGATTCTCTCCTATCACACCGTGGATTTGCTTCTTTCAATCGTTTTATAAAAACACAGATGTGTCTCATTTATCGACTATTGTGAAAGTCGTTTAAAGGACTTTAAAGTTAATATTACTGAAATAGGCAGTATTTCAGTCCCTCGTCGTTTGCTGGGCCGGATGCTTGTCTTATTTCAACCATGCATTTGTTTGGTGAGCACTTTCACTCTTTTGTTATGTGGATTTGGCAAGTTCCCTACAGTATCTGTAAGTTTGGATTCTTTCAGACTGCTGTAAATTCATGTTACATATTTAAAAGTTGTTGGGTTAATCAACATTTACCTGGACCATCAGGTTTTGATGCTGGGGTGCTGCTTTACTATTTTATGCTGTTCACTGCTAACATGTTTAAAGTCAGGTTTGCTAACACTAATAACATAATAAACTGCATATTGTGTACCTAAAAGATTTTTAAGATGTAGGCCTATTTCTTCTTTGCTTGTATTGACACATGCAATAAGAAAAAAACATAATTTCTGTACAAGGCAGCTAAGGCTTATTCTGTTTTAAGACTTTTAAGCCTTATATTAGTACTACCTGGAACTATAATAAATGTACTCTCTACTCAACTCTATTTCATTCATCATCTTCATAACAGAGACTGTGCGCACACTTAAATCCTTGTTATTAATGCAGAGTTGATGATCAGTTCCTTCGATGCCTAGATTTAGGGTCTTCTGGCGGAATGGCATATTTTTCCATCATTAAAAGACGTGTTGGTTCTGTCACTTCATTTGAGAAATATGACTTGGAGTTTGGTACGGCAGCTGGCAGTAGTATTGAGGGATATACAGAATGCAGTGTTGTATGGCAGTTGGCAGTCATTTTGAGGGAAAAGAAAAAGACACATGAATATATTGCTTTCCTTTGAGACTATTTTGAGGTGGTGCTGTATATTTCTGTCAACTGGCAGTGAAAACGCAGTCCCTGGAACTTTTGTGAAGATCCAAGCAAGGCACCAGAGAAAGATTTATAAGCCGCTCATAGCTGTTAACAAATAAATATCAGACTTAGCTGTGGTCGCAGTATTTATTGGACAAAATAACTCTGCATCATAGATCAGATTATTTATTATTACTAATAGTATTAGTTTAATTCATTTATTTCCCAAAAATCATTGCAGAAATAAACAAAGCAAAATGTCCTAGTAAGGAAAACTCTATTATATTTGTTCTGTATTTGTTTGTATATATTTGACGCTGTGTAATCATTCCTGAGGTAATTCCCACCACAGAGTGAAGTTTAAATGTTGTTATATTTAAAAATTACAAATGACAAAAAAAAGACACAATGACAAAGCAGTTATGGACCAATGTTGTTGTTTTTTTAAATACAAGAGCATACTGCAAACATTTTAATTGAGGCAGAGAAAATGAACAAATAAACTGGTAAACTTGACCACCCATGTAAATATTGAAAACAGCCAGGAGAAGATTATTTTGCTAAGAATACAATTAGGAAAGTTTCAGCATGTAACCCCCCTTAAGCAGTCAAGTCCTCATAGTGAAGCATTTTCTAATCTCTATTGTATATTTGGACATATTTATATAGTTTTTCTTATATTTAATATATTTGTGAAAGCCACTCGTGCATTTACCTTTTTATGCCGTGTTTGACTTTAAATGCCATATTAATTTTAATGAAAAAGTAAACATTTGCATAATTATGTCATGCACACAGCTTCAGATCCTAATAGCAGTCTGTTTGTTTGATATTAAAGAACTTCATCTGAAAATGTAAGGCTCATTTAATTTAAAAAGCCATGGATCTTATCGTTTTCCCCATGCAGCTTAACTAGTGCTGAGTGCATGTGTATAGACTGGATGCACATATATATAGAATGAGTGTGTGTGTTACGCTTGGTTGCATCAGTGATGATAAGCTTTTTCCTCCTGTCTTCTGGCCTGAGCTCTTGTGACATCATCATTCATCGCCATCAAAGATCACTGGGGCCAACGTGGGTGGGCTGACTAGGCCAACATCTGCAGGCAGAAAGCTTCCAGGACTCTTTTCATCTTTCTTCTTTTTCTCTTTCTCCTAATTTCATGGAAATTCATTTTTTTTATGTTAATATCTGTTAATTTCATCTGCATTTTAGAAATGGCATGAACAATCACGACCTTTCTCTCAAAATGTGCATTTGGACGACAATACTGTTTTAGAATTGGACAGATGTCTGGGGGTTTACTTTGTAACAACTGGTTTACTTTTTTTGGTGTACACAGTATAATCAATTTATAACAAATTCCATTAAAAGGTAAATAGATTATATCTATTTAAAGCTTATTTTGGCAATCGCTACATTAACACGAACAGTAATACACAATTTTGGTCATAATCCAATTATGTAAGCATGTAAAACATGAAAAACCTGAAAAAGGAAACCTTGTACTCAAAATAATATATTTTAAAGAAATTGTTTAGTAATCAAAAGGTTTAGATGGTTGTATTTTGCCCATGCACTAGAAATCAGTGGGAATCAGAGCATTCTTCAAAATATATTTTTTAAGGTTCCACAGACGAAAGTTTGGATTGACAGGAGGATGAGTAAATGATCATGAAATTTCATTTTGAAGTTAACTATCCTTTCAATCAAAAACTAAAATAAAAGTAATTAATTTAAACTTTTAAATCAAAACCAACATTTCTAGAAATTAATTTGTATTATTTTATTCTAGGGCTTGGCAAGAGTGTACAAGCAGCTGTGAGATCCAGCATACATTTTGGAATGAGTGGGAAAATTTTTTCATAAAACCTCCTTTTGCAATAGCTAACTTGATTTACAAAAAAAGTGCTTATAATAATGATTTTTTTTTTCAAAGTTTGTAGTAATTTTCACATGGAGTGGTTTACCCAAACAATTAGTTAATTTTTTTTTGTTATTGTTATTATAATTTTTTCTTCACTGACATTACTGAACATTGTTGCTTAATCCTCACCTCCACGTCACCTCCCAAACTAAATATAGCTATAGCACAAATGTGAGGTTACAACGCAGTCTCACAACCAATTTGTACGTATTCATACAAGGTGGCTAATCTGTGCTAATTTGTACAAATTTTTGTACGATTTGTCTAAAATCCAGTGACGGGTAGGTTTGCGCTTGGGATTAAGTATAGGTCATTTGTAAATTGGCAAATCGTAAAATACGTACGATTTAACAAAAAGTGAAATCATACAAATTTTTATGAATTAGCCAACTTATAAAATATGTACAAATTGCCATGAGACTGGACTGGATGTAATGATGCCACAAAATAAATAGTGTAAAAAAAAACAATCCTGAAACCCCTCAAATAATAACCCTTTAAATCTGAGACTGCTGACTTTCAATGCATTTTTATGCAAAATCGTGAAAGAGGCAGTGGAGGGGGAAGCTAAAACACTGGCATTACATAGCACATCTGTTTAAAAACATGCACTCTTCCCACAGTACAGTCATGGTGCCCCACGGTCATTGCTGAAGTCTATAGACTGCTTTGTGGGACTGCTTTTAAGTACTGCGAACCCACTGATCCTCTGTATCTTGGGTAATGATGAGACTACTCATCACGGCAAATACACGAGACTGTTTTTGTTGGTAGAGACATTTGATCCAGGAAGAGAGGAAATGCAGTTAAAAAAACAGCACTATTTGTTCCTCATTAAGTATTATATGTCAGTTTAGTGTGTATGAAACCACATGATACCACTGTTCCTCGCCCTGTGACCTCATGTTTGGAGCCATGCCTTTCTTTGCTTTTCTGTATTGCATCACACTCTGAAACCTGCCTGAGTGGGATCACACCACAAAGAGACTGTGGCTCTTTTTTTCTCTCTCGCTCTCATTTTTGGGGGGTAAAAATGGGTATAAACAGTGTCACAATTTCTCTGTAGAGGTGTGAGAAATCTGCCGCTCTTCCCTCAGCCAGTAAAGATGTGCTGTGGCTTGACAGTTGTGATTATAGGTATTTGGTAGTGATGGTAGCAAGATTCTGGGAGGCCAGGGTCCAAAATATAAATTAGGAGATGGTTGAAAATGCACATGACTCTGCATTCATATATATAATGTACAAGTATATTGCACTGACATATTCAAATATCGAAGTCAAATCTAAGTCAAATATCTATTGTGGCGGGAAAGGATCAGCGTCGCACTGGCAACTGAGGACCGGCACCTGGAACTCGCCCGCCCGGGCCAATCGTTCACAGCTGGACCCATATAAAAGAGACACCAAACAAGGAAGTAATCAAGCTACATCTCCATTTCTGATGATTGACTTACCTGTTTCTCTCCTACAGACGACACTTTGTGAATGAGGCGCCCGGGCCACTGAGATGCACTGGAGCACCCATCATTGCGACCTAAAAGAGAGGAAAAGAGGGACTTTGACTCACGTTGAGCACCGTCACCATCACCGCCATAACCTGATCTCACAGAATTCCGTGAAATAACCACGAACTCTTAATGCACAATTCCGTGTTAGTATCACGTAATGATC